>JAXQQM020065656.1:0-60864 GCA_034641835.2 Pinus albicaulis
ATTAATTATTGACTATTCAATGACCACAACCAATGATTAGTGTCATGCCACAACCACATGGGGTTTTAGCCCACTAATGGGGGTTACTAACTTCAAACACGAATATCTATCAAACAGTGAAGAATTACGTGTTGTGCCATATATCAACATAAACATCTCGACAAGTAGAAACCAACCCAAATATCCTTGACTCGGAATAGAGTAATTTTTCAAGTCAAAATTCCCATGCAATATCGGGGTAGCCCCTGGTGCTACTTGGGTTGACATCAATGACAACCACTAGTCAACAATCTCCCCCTTTGAAATTGATGGCAACATAAGTACCCACCCTGCGATCATGACACCTCTTCGTACAACATTATCTTCCCTTTGACATCAATGGCAGAGGGTAGCCTCCCCTGACACACAACCATCCTGCAGACCTGTACACACTTCCTCTCCCCCTTCATTTTCTGATTAAGGAAAATATAATGAGAACTTGGGAGAATCCCAAGCTTCTAGTGAATATATTCAAATGCTTCACGAGGTAAAGGTTTAGTGAAGATATCAATGGTTTTTTCTTTTGTACCAACATATTCATGTTTTATATTCTTTTCAACGACTTTCTCTCTAACAAAATGATATTTGATCGAAATGTGTTTTGTTTTTTAATGCATGACAGGATTCTTGGAGATGTTGATGGCACTGATGTTATCACAGAACATGGGAATAGGTTCACTGAATTATACTTGAATATCTTGCAAAATTTGTTTCATTCAAAGGACTTGAGTACAACAAGCTACCACTGCAATGTATTCTTCTTTTATTGTAGATAACGAGATTGAGGTTTGCTTTTTGTTCAACCATGATATGAGACAACCACTTAGATAGAATGTTGCTCCACTAGTACTCTTACAATCATCAGTGCTTCTTTCCCAATCTGCATTTGTAAAGGTTTGAATAATGAGATTTTTACCCTTGGGATACCACAAGCCATATTCTATTGTGCCCTTTAGATATCGAAGAATTCTTTTGATGACAATAATATGTGATTCTTTTGGGGCTACTTGGAATCTTGCTACTTGTCCAACTACTTGCATAACATCTAGTCGGGAGGCTTTTACATATAGAAGACTACTAATCATAAATCAGTACAACCTCTGATCCACATCCTTAGATGAGTCGTCTATGCTCAATTTGCAACCTGTTACCATCGGAGTAAGGACAGGTTTGCAATCTTCCATTTTGAATTTCTTAAGAATTTCCTTGATGTAATTGGCTTGACGTATAAATATTCTTTTCTCTTTCTGAGATATTTGAAGCCCTAATAAGTATGTCAGTGCACCAAGTAAAGACATCTAGAACTCACTTTGCATATTTGTAACAAAGTTATTACTTATTTTATCATCATTTCTACCAAAGATTATATCATCCACATATACCTCAACGATTGCTAAATTATTTTTATCTATTTGTACATAAATATTTCTATCAGTAGTACCTTTCTTGAACCCTTGATTATGTAGATATCCATCAATATGAGCATACCATGCTTTGGGAGCCGGCTTGAGACCATAAAGAGCCTTTTTTTACCTGCAAACATAGTCTTCTTTTTCAGATAGTAGAAAACTTTTAGGTTGTTCGATGTAAACTTCTTCTTCTAATTCACCATTCATAAATGCTGACTTAACATCCATTTGGTATAATTTTATTTTTCTTGAACATGCATAGGTGAGAAACATCTGGATGGCATCTATTCTGGAAACTGGTGCAAATGTTTCATCGAAATCATTTCCTTACACTTGTGCACATCCTTTGCAAACCAATCTTGCTTTGTTTACGGATCGTTGCTCAATTCATTCAATTTGTTCATGAACACCCATTTAGTCCCAGTAAATTTTTATCTTTTGAGCGTGGAACTAATTTCAGTGTATTCTTCTCGATTTGATCCAATTCTTCATTCATAGCTGTACCCAATGTTCATTCTGGATGGCTTCCTCAAAACTACTAGGCTCAAAGGTTGCTAGAAAAGCAATGTGAGCTTGTTGTGATGAACGAAGTTGTCAACCTTCATTTATGTCACTAATGATTTGATTTTATGGATGGTTTTTTTGAATCATTCTTTTGTTCTCTTTGGAGGAGCTTCTTATTGTTGTTCCTGTATGTTTTGATGATCATTATTTACTTCTTCCTAGTTGATAGTTGCTTCTTGTTCTATAATTTTATCTCTGCATTTTCAGCCTCTGTCTCAAGTTTCAAATATTTTATACCATCATCATTATTAGTTAGAACACTATCTTCATCAAATGTAACATTTATGCTCTCCACTATCTGTTTTCATCTTAGATTATAGAATTTATAGGCCTTTCTTCTGTGTGAGTGGCCAACAAATATACCTTCGTCAATAGGTGATTCAAACTTACCCAACTTTTGATCTTCTCTTTTGATATAACATTTTCTTCCGAAGATTCTGAAATATTTTACATTAGCCAGTTTTCCTTTCCATAATTCAAATGGTGTCTTGTTGCAATTATTTCTGAGAAGACTTCGGTTGATAATGAAGATTGTCGTATTAATTGCTTGAACCCAGATTTTTTCATCCAATTTTGAGTCCTTCAGCATTGTTCTACACATTTCATGTACGGTTATGTTCTTTCTTTTAGCAACTCCATTTGGCTGAGGTGTTAATGCTATTGAAAATTGTCTTTTTATTCCATTTTCTTCATAGTATTGTTGAAATAATTTGGAAGTGAATTCTCCACCATTATCTAATCTTAGACACTTTATTTTCAAATCAGTTTCATTTTCGACCAAATCCTTGTAGACCTTAAAGAACTCAAATGATTCATATTTTTTCTTTAGGAAACTAACGGCTGTCATCCTGGTATATTTATCTATATTTAACATGAAATATAATTCTCCATCTAAGCCTTTTGTTCTCACATGACCACATAGATCAGTATGTATCAATTCCAATGGATATGATGCAAAGTGTTCTTTTGTTTTCAATTCAATTTTTGTCTGCTTTCCGTGCTGATAGACCTCAAGATTTTTGAAATTTCTCATACTGCTTCCTTTTTTCTTATCCTGACAAGATTGTCAAAGTTTATGTGACCCATTCACTTGTGCCATAACCAACTTTCATATTCTTTAGCTAGTAGACATTCTTTAGTTACTTCATCCAGAACATATATGTCATTTGGAGCTCGACTTGCTATAGCCACAATTTTACCATACTTGCCTTTCCTAATTTCACATTTTGTGAAGTTGAATAACATTGTGTATCCTTGATCACAGATTTGTCCAACACTGAGCAAATTGTAATTCATGTTTTCAACCAATAGAACATTCTTGGCTAGAGAATATTTGCTTCTAAGAGTGACGGTACCTGATCCTATAACATTTGAAGATCCATCATTTCCAAAGGACACGGTTCCATCCTTCTTCTATTTCAGAGATACACATTTATTTCTATCTCGATTCATATGCGTTGAGAAACCGCTATCAACATACCACACATCTTTGTTGTTTTGAGCCTTGAGAGTGAGAACACAATTATCAGTCTTATTCTTCCATGTTTGTTCGTTTTGTGGCTTTGAAGGTTATTTTGGAGGATTTTCAAGTATGCAGTCTCTGGTGATGTGTCCAAAGTTTCTACATTTGTAACATTCAATATTATTTCTTAAATGTTAAAATATATCTATGTTTCGTTGAGCCCCGGGAGGTTCATATTTGACATATCTCCTGGAATTATATTGGTTCCTAGGGCATGTGCGACATTCTACAACTCTATGTCCAAAATTTCCACATGACTAACAATAGCCATGAAAAATATGTTGGTACCTGGATGGAAATCTTCGTCGGGGAGTTGTCTTCTAAGGTTATTCTTGTGAATCTTATCTAATGAAGTATACATGCCTGTCAAATGTCATAGGTTCATTTTATTTTGTTGTAGAAGGTCTTGCTTCTTCTTCTTTGTAACTGAGGACAGTTATGTCATTGTAAGATCGTTGATTGTTGATAAGTTCTTGAATTCCCTTGAGTTGTTGGCATAGTTTTGGACAGTTTTTCCCTTCTTCACTTCCTTACACAGCAAGACTACTTCGGCTTTTAATGCTTCCCTTTCTTGGTTGCTTTCTTCCAAATTATTTTGAAGTGACTCTTCAATACATTTGTGTTCTTCAACTTCAATTTTGAGACCTTGAACTTGTTCTTCAAGAGTATTGGAACATATCTTCTCAGCCTTGAGCTCTTTTATAAGCCTGATTGCCTCCTTAGAAAATTCTTCTATGGTCAACCCTTCTTCTTTGTTTTTTGATACGTCTTATTTATTTTGCTTGGCGATAAACAATGCTCTCTCATTAGCTTCTTCTTCGCTTTCATTGTCTCCATCAAATGATGATCTATCTTCTTTAGAGACAAAGTTCCTTTTGAATCCTTTCTTCTTGCCTTTCTTGTTGAATTTCTTAAAGCCTTTCTTTCCTTTTGAGTTTCCATCACTTCTGTTCGGACATTTTACTACGAAATTCCCAACCTCACCACAGTCGAAACATATCAATTGAAGTTTACCTTTAAATTTTCCCTTACCAATTTTTATTTTTCTCGTAAAGTAGGCATATTCTCCATCTAAAATACCTTCTTCATCATCTTCCTTTTCTTCACACTTGCAGGTGTAGGTCTTTGCCTTTGAAGGTTGTTTGTCCTTATTGGTTTTTAGATGTAGCGAAGGCAATTTCTAGATGCGAAGTACCCTCTTCTTCATCAAGTCTCATTTCATATGCTATGAGAACTCCATGTAATTCCTCTTTGTTGAGTTTGTCTATATTTTCACTTTATTATAAGACGGATACCTTTGGGTTTAATCTTCCTGCTAATGTTCCAAGAATATTTCATATAATACTCTTCTCGTTAGCAGGATCTCCCAATCCTTCTAGATTTTTGTTTATTTCATCAATGTGTTGGAAGAATGCAACAATGTTGTCATCTTCTTTCATTCTAAGTTGCTCAAATTTTTCTTTGTATATTTGAAGCTTTGCTTATTTGACATTTGAATCACCTACATATATATTCTCAAGCTTGTCCCATACATTTTTGGCAGTTTTACAATCCAACACCTTATGATAATTAGATTCAATAAGTCTATTGATAATAATATTATTTTCTTTTACATCATTTTCCATATTCTTCTTACCTTTTTCATCCGCGGTTGGTGTAAATCCATTTTGAACAGTGTCCCATAATTCGTAACCTTGCACCAAGAGATAGACCTCGATTCTTGCTTTCCATAGTGCATAATTATTTTCATTAAATAGAGGTACACCATTCTTGGTATACTCCATGACCTCCTTCGAGTTGTTAAATTGTTGTTGAAGGAACCAAGACCCGATTCCAATTGTTGGAAATACTAAGAGGGGGGGTGAATCAGTATTCCTTTCAATTAGTATCATTATTAATATTTCAGAGTATTAGTTAATCTTGAATTATTATTAGTGTTTGTACAATGATAGTAGTAAACAAAAGGAACACAAATGCACACAGTTTTTAAGGTGGAAACCCCCTTTGGGAGAAAAACCACCTGAATGTTTTTCTAATAATTCTTTAATATTCAACTCCAATTGAAAATAAAGCTCCATCTTCCTAGAATCTAGAAAATCATTCTTCTCCATCTCCCACTAGATGAATGCTCCAATGCCCGAGATTATTCATTAGTCAACAGAACAAATGCCCCAAGACCCAATGAGCTACAACTAACCCTAGCACCACCCTACCACCCAAAATTTTTCATAGGCTTGAACCTATTGGTGACTTCATGCACCAACCTAGCACCACCCTACCACCCTATAGAAGAGTAAAAGAAGAATGGACTCTTGTACCAGGGAAAATGGTCCACTTTAAAATGATATAGAATGATGTAGAAGAATAAGACACACTAGACCATAAGCCCAACTATGACACAACCACCTAATGATGATCCTAAACCTCCCGACACCACCTCTTCAACTCTTGGAAAATAGACACTTGTACAAATTTTATAAATATTCTTTTACAATGATACCTTTACAATGAATGTATGCAGTGCTTCCCACTTGAAGACTTCATGTGGTGAACTTCTTCTTGTTTTTCTGCACCTTGATTGTTTCTCTTGTCATGCTACCCTTTCTCACTCTTCAAAAAAATAAATCATGCATTGAGTCTTATCTTGATGAATATATAATACCTGCAAAAAGTCTTCAAGGAATACCCATGACATGATAAGAGAAAAACTTACCTCATCCTACAGAGCATATGTCAGATCTAAAAATAACAAAAAATTAGAATACAAATAACCTAATGAAATTAAGAGATGAACATGCATATGAAGAAGATACTTACCTAGATCTTACCTCTGCTGCATCATTTTTCTGCACCTTGCTTTTCTTTTCAGCCCTAGTAAGTCTGGTCCTTTGCAGCCCTTGACAACACATGATCTAGATTTTTCTTGCCTTCTAGGAGATTGGTATTGAATCTGATGTATATATGTGATTTCAGATCCCCAATATGTGATATTCGATCTTGTAGTAGCCCTCTGAGTCTTTTTTACAATGCCATAGTTCTAACTTGATTTGGATTCTTCAAGGAAAAGTTATGCCCAATCTCTCACAATGACCTAATTATGGACTAGTTCAGTAGAGCGAACTTGTACGACGTGACACATATCATCGTTTCCTCCTTCGTCTCTAAAATTGATACAAAGAAAACTATATTGCATGCACTATCTACCACATTTTATAAAATTCATATCCGCTTCTCAGAGAGAGAGTTATGATGATTTTCCTAGGATCACCTCTTTGTTATGAAATTCGGAAGCCTACAAAAACCCTAACTTCCACAGATCATATCTCGGAAACTATAGCGAACCAATATCTAAAATTAGGACATGATCTTCATCAGGAGTTTTCCCAAGTGGGTTTTTTTCAGCATCTGAAGCTTCGCAGAAAAAAATTTATAGAGAAAATTCCACGATGACCTATTTTTAGTAGCAACATCGTTACATGAGGAGGATACGAGGGTCACAATTTATATAAATTCTTAGGTTGAGAAATTATTCAATAAGTGAACATTGGAGGGATTTCATGGGCTTAGAAAATTATTAATTATTGACTATTCAATGACCACAACCAATGATTAGTGTCATGCCACAACCCCGTGGGGTTTTAGCCCACTGACTGGGGTTACTAAATTCAAACACGAATATCTCTCAAACTGTGAAGAATTACGTGGCGTTCCATATATCAACTAGAAAATCTCGACAAGTAGAAACCATACTAAATATCCTTGACTTAGAATAGGGTAAGTTTTCAAGTCAAAATTCCCATGCAAGATCAGGGTAGCCCCTAGTGCTGCTTGGGTTGACATCAATGACAACCACTGATCAACACTCTGCCTTTGATGATTAAGATGCTATTGTGTGAAAATGGTATTATGTGCAGTCACACCGAGTGAATGAGACCAAATGAAGTTAAAAGTACTACACACAGTGGAAAGTAATTTTGGGTTAACCAAAGAGGAGAGAGATCTATATACAACCATCTGAGAAACTTTCCTAATAGTAATACAAAAAGTGGTGATGCTACGCACGTCGGAGGTATCCCTCCAACCACCCCATAATAAAACTCGTGCAGGGGTAAGTCATATCCTACTCCACCACCAACCACCAGGGGGCGATGTGGCTATGCATATGAAGCTACCCACCTTCAAGGGTGTGGGCAATGAAGACATGGAGAGATTCTGGTTTGTTGCAGATGCAGTATGGACTGCACAACATGTCAATACTGATGTTGTCAAAATTGCGCAGCTAGCCATGGTGTTTGAAGGTCATGCACTGGACTGGTTTATGCGATATCTGGCTTAGAACATTGATCCCACTTTCAATGAGATCAAGAAAGCTTTGAAGTAGCAGTTTTGAAAACCAAATCCCTAATCACAATGTGTGATAGAGCTGAAATAAATCTAACAAGAACCAAATGAATCTGTCTGGGAAGAAGATCAATGATTGAAGTGCACCATCAGTGATGGAGGATTTATCTATGATGATAAGAAACATAAAGAATGGTTTATTTCCATGCTCCTTCCACACCTACGCAACCCTATGAATCAACAGAAAATTGATTCTCAAGCAGAGGCTCCTGAATTTTCTATGAAGCTGGAAGCTGTGTCCACAACTGATGACCAATTTGGAACTCTAAAAATCCAGAATCAATTAGAAGCGATGCACTTGGAGATTTAGATCCTACACAGAGATAGAGGGAAATAAGTTGGCGCAGATGTATGGTGTATATGTTGTAAGGGTTTCAGTGACACAAAATAACAATGTACCTTGCTTCAAGATTACATGCAAGCGAGAGAACCAAATCTGTTGCAACCTAGGGATGTTGCAGGACCAAGTGGTACTCCCACGTTGTGGTGCGCTGATTGTTAAGTGGTCAGATGACATGACACAGACCATTTCCCTCAATTAGGAATTTATGTACCAGAACTGAAGAAACAATGCTGTAGGTTTTTCTCTTGGGTTGGCCATGATGAGCATCACTGTCACACCTTTGATCTAATGATAGAAAATTCCAACCTCTATAGAGTGCAAGCTGACCATCTTCACCATCATCCCCCTTTGGGCATGGTGAATGTACAGCGAGAGGAATTGGACGAGGGAGAGGTGGAGGTGCAAGTCATGGAAGAGGACAACTGATTTTCTATAACTGTGGAGACGTTGGACACTATGCGTGCGACATTCTTACAGGTTTTGTAGACATTTTAATAATGTTATTGAATATTTCCCTATTTTGATTACTAGAATGCAGGAAAAGAAAAAACAGACACCTACGCAGAATATCCAAATGGTTAGAGCTGAGATGAGATGATGATGATCTGAGTGTAGACATAATTACATGCAGTGGTGTTTCTATTGGAGAAGACGAGGGAAAGAAGGCTGATGTAGAGCCATAGATCAGGAAGGACTTTGAAAATAAGGAAGGACTCAACCTGTAGAAGGAGAAGGAGAATTTTGTAGAATCTAGAAAGGATTTTGCTGTTGTAGGTGCATCCACATTCAAGTCAATCGTAGAAGCAAAGATAGATGATAAGGAGTTGCGTCGAACTGAGAGTAAGGTTGTAAACAAGATCTACAAGAATAAGAAGAGGACTGGTCTGGAGATGCGCATGATTTTGTAAATTGGGGAATATGAGATGGATTAGGTCATTTTAGACTTGGGATCTGATGCAAATGTTCTACCTAAGAAAAATTGGTAGAATATGGGTGAACAAAAGCTGGAATGGTCCAGCGTCCAGTTGCGCATGGAAAATCAACACAAGCATTAGGGGAATTTTGAGGCCTAAAATGGGCCTCCTAAGAAAAATGTACATCAAAAATAAACTTTATAAGAACCAATAGGATTCAAGATGATGGTGTCAACCATGGGGGATGATTCACCATTTTTAAAGTAAAAGGGTAAAAAGATTAAAAAATAATAAAATAATAAAACTACTTTTTCAACTTGTATTTTCAACTTATCTCCCAAAATTTTTACTCAATTTTCGAGTGGGAGTACTCATTGGATGCAAAATTTAATTCCTCATCCAAGGAGTACGCATGTTGCATACTTTCGATGGACCCTGCTACACGTAAAATGAGAAATACTTAAAACAACATGATTTCAATCATGTTTTTCATGTATTTCTCATTTTTCATGTAGTAGGACCCATCGAAAGTATGAAACATGGGTAATATTTCGATGAGGAATTAAAATTTGCATCCAACGAGTACTCCCACTCGAAATTTGAGTAAAAAATTTAGGAGATAAGTTGAAAAATTAATTTTTTCTTTTTTCCCTCTAAAATTTGATGATGTAATCAAATATTATTTTATTATTTCCATAGGAGGCCCATTTTAGACCTCAAAATTCCCCTAATGGCTATTCCACTAGGGAGACTCCCACAGGTTCTAGTAGATATTTCTGGAGTAAAGGTACGTGCAGACTTTGAAGTAATACAAACTGTGGATGATGCAGATCCCTACCCTGTGTTATTAGGGCTATATTGGGCCATCGACATGGGGGGAATCATCAACTTAAAGTGTAGGAGTATGATCTTTGAAAACAATGCCACTTAGGTTATAGTACCTTTGGATCCTGTGGAAGGGGAAAGATATACAGAACGAGTGTGCTACGGAGATGATGTCGTCCATATCTACAAGTTTACTGCATAAGATGAGGATTGGAACAACCCGACTACTGATGGGATGTTGAATTGGGAAAAGGATAGCTCACGTTTATCCGATTCAGATGGAGAAATGGAGAACTGGAAGAATCATCTGCATGATGTTTCTGCACTGTGCTGCCTTAGATTCACTAAAAATTTGTGATGCATCTCTTCAGAGGTATGGGAACTACCCTATTTTTATGGTTCTAGTAGTGTTGTATTATTTTTGGAAAAAATAGAAAAGGTTGTCCCAAAAGAGAGAAGATTCTAGGCACTAGATCTTGTTATGTGCGCAACTCCAACACGTTTGTGGGATACGCATAAGGGGAACTTTGAGGATTGGGAATAATGTAGCAGAATCATGCGGTTGCGCTTTGAGCAACCCACTGCCCCACCAATTGATATTTTCAATGGCCAAGGTGGTCCACACATACACCTGGCTATGTGGATGGAGGTGTGGGATAAGAAGCCCAGGGCCAAATATGTTTACATGTTTGTCCATACGTTGGTACCAATCCCTATTGCATGGTATTTAGAGATGCAGCTGCATCGAGGGACCCTTAATTGGGTTATAATGAGTGAAATATTTTTGTTAACCTTTGGCATGGCTAGTGGGTTAAAAGGACTGGACGAAGCCCTGCAGGATATAGAAGAAATTGTCATTGATGATTCCAAGTCTCAGATAGAATGTGATGCAACAAGATGGGAAGCACAGATGCAAGATATTGTCAACTGCAGAAATCTATCAGTGGAATATATCGAGGAAGATCCAAGAAATATCAATATTCCAGAATATGAGGGGGAGCATGTAGTTGCAAGGCCCTTGTTAGGAATAGTGGATGTAACTAAGCCTTTAAAACTAAATGATGTCAACATTGGGATGGAGGAACAACCAAATTTGGCCAAAATAGGATATTATTGGGATGATGAAACAGTGGGAAAGGTTGCGGAGCTGTTGACAGAATATCAGGACCTGTTTCCCACAAAGTTTTCTGAGCTCAAGGGAATTGTAGTAGATTTTGGAGTTATGAAAATCACTCTGAAACCATATGTATGCCCCGTCAAGAAGCGACCATACCATTTAAATCCAAAATATAAGAAAAATTTGAAGGAAGAATTGGAGAAAATGGTTGTTGCAAGAACCATTGAGCCTATGGAGCAGTTTTATTGGGTGAGCCCGATGGTTGTTCACGAAAAGAAGACTAAGGGAGAAATAAGGATGTTGGGACAGAATTGTAATCTATGGAAAAATTACGCTTCCCTAGACAAGTGCTAGTCTAGAACAATAGGTGAAAGACTATACTACTATTTCTCCTAACTTAGAACAAATATACAGAGAGGATTGGAGGCTTACTTGTTCAGTTGCTTCCAAATGGCTCCTTCTGTCGCTTCTGTTGCAGCTTCAAATTCAAGAGGTTTGTGAGCTGAATGCTTCCTACAAGAAAGAACACTGAAACAACAAAAGATGCAATAATATAGATATCTATTCAAGCTAGTTAGCTAAATCAGTAAAGCATAAACTACATTCATCAACCAAGATCTTACAATATAGAAAATCAAAGCCAATACAAATGCATGTAAGGAAAAATAAGAAGTACTCTTTATTGATGATAGAAGGAGAGGTTACAACCTAGTGATTGATTTGAAGTGACCTTCCAACAAATTTCCCAAGCCTCATCACAGTATAAATCTCTCCAGCAGCAGCTTCACAAATCAAGCTCTCAATTGAAAATCCTCCAGCATTTCTCTACTCAAATTCTTCCTTCTCAAACACTTAGATTTTTGTTCAATTTATAGATGAACTGTAGGTTGTTTTGTAATCAATAAATTTCGAAAAATAGGCAAGACATGTTTCCAATCATGTAGATATAAAATGGACACTTGGATCCGAAGCTTGACACATATGAACTCTTCTAGAAGGCACTGGCCAAGTGGAGATTCCGGAACAATGAGAATTTCGCTCCCAATGTGACCAACGCACCTATGAATGTCGGGAAGTGCTTTGCAGAGAAGCCTTGCATGGGGCTACCTGCATATGCAATGCACTTAGACACCTTAGAGCCTACGTTGGTGAGCTCTCATATGCTATATAATAAGCTTCAAACCATGGAAACCTTTGCTTGATGAAAGTCTTGCTTGATTTGTCTTGTTTCTTGTCTTAGGGCATGTAGCAACTAAAATGATAGGGAACGATAGACCCTTGATCATTGGTCCTGGAGATGATGCCTAGTTAACCAGGTCATTGGGAATGGTGCCCAAATTGACCTATAACAAATAATTTGTGTGGACCTGCGAAAACTGAATGATGCATGTGTACATGATCCCTTCCTTACTCCATTTTCAGATGAGATATTGGAAAATGTGGGAGGAAAGGAGGCCTACTCTTTCGCTGATGGATTTCTAGGGTATCATTAGATTAGGATCACACCAAAAGACTAAAGTAAGACCAATTTTTCAATGGAATGGGGATCCTTCCAATACAAAATCATGCCTTTTGGATTAAATAATGCAACTGCTATATTCTCACACGTAGTAGTAGATGTATTCAGGGAGTTCATGCACAAGTTTCTGGAAGTATACTTTGATGATTGGACTATGTTTGGACTGGTAACGAAGCATGTTTCTAACCTACGCATGATGCTCAACACTTGCAAGAAGCATAAAATCTCTCTTAACTTGAAGAAGTGTATATTTTGTGTTCCTTTTGGAATCTTTTTGGGATATATAATTTTTCAGCAAGGATTGATGGTAGATCCATCCAAGATTGCAGTTATTATCAACATGGAATTCCCTACCAATTAGAAAAAATTGCGCTCTATTCTGGGACACAGGATATTACAGAAAATTCATTGAGGGCTATTCGTTGATCACTACACCCATGGAAAAATTACTAAAGAAAGATGTGTCCTTTTTTTGGGATGAGGAATGTCAAAAGAGCTTTGAGCCCTTAAGGGAAAATATGATTATCAGCACAAAAAATAGTCAGATCTACCCCTTCCATGGAGTCATGGTTACAATGGAAAAACCAGCCTTGCGCGCACAAGTCAAAACATGTCCAGAGGTTGGAATCGACCTATCCATGCTTCCCAGCGGGAAGCTGCACGACATACAAACAATAATCACATATGAGTTTCAATGTCACGAGGCGAGCATGCACCAACAACTCATAGACGTTGATCATAAGGTTGAAGCACACACATAAGAGTCTCTGTAGGCTCAGACGACTCAGCAAGCAGTG
The DNA here is from genome assembly GCA_034641835.2 of Pinus albicaulis. NCBI lineage: Eukaryota > Viridiplantae > Streptophyta > Pinopsida > Pinales > Pinaceae > Pinus > Pinus albicaulis. Next base: position 13,451 of record JAXQQM020065656.1, read on the forward strand.
GTGGCACAACACCCAAAATTAGAGAATTTTATTGATCGATTTTATGGTGACCTTCCTGAGGTTTCCATCCCTGCTTCTCCTACACCTCAAGTCAAGGTCAAAGGATTAGTAGTAGCCCTGAACGCCTCCCACTTAGAAGTGCAAGTGGTTAAGGTAGAATTTGAGCAGAAAATCACGGAGTTACAAGCAAAGCTCCAACCAGAAATTCCATCGGAAGTTTGAGCGCAACGTGCTGCCTGAGTCAAGGAAGCTTCAATAAACATTGCAGCAACAGTCACCAAGGGTACTAAACTCTTGGACACAATGATGGGCTTATGAAATTCAGTATAGACCGAACCACTTGTGAATAAAATACGCAGGAACTGCATGCCAAAGAGCAGACATTCGATGAGCTTCAGGAGGTGTTGCCCACATTTATGCTTACTTAGAGAATGGAACAATTATAGATGAGCCAGGTTCTACGTGATGAGGTTGAAGACCTGTGGAGGAACATCGTGACCACCCACATTAATCTGTGGGCATAATAAGTAATGAAGCTATCACAGGACTTAGCTTTTGTTGTCAAGAACCTGAGCTAGACATACCAGAGTATCAATCTCGCAGCAAAGGGGTTGACCTCTTAGAAGTTGGTGGACACAACTTAGAGTGATACTGATTATAGCATGGGCATCCTTGTGCCCTTCACCACCACCATCGAGGCGCTGAAGACCAGGATGAATGCCCTAGTGCCTCTGTGACTCGAGACGAGTCACAATATTGTGTTGGGGGACCGTTGGAGCAGGGTCCCTTAAGACCACATTTTTGGAATAAAAAATAGTAGTTTTTTTTTTGTTTTGAGTCATTCTCACTAAGAAATGCACAGTCAAGGGGCATTGGGGCGGGTCAAATTCCCTTCATAAGTTTTAATGGGAAAAAGGGTAAATATAGGAGTATCAAACCACGGTTTGTGGACCTTACGATGAGCGCAGGCTAAGGTATAAGTAGAATTCTAGATCGAATCAGATAAGACAATTTTTGATAAGTTGTGATGTATGTTTGATGAATGATTAAGCTCTCAAGCGAATCTATGTAAGAGTCTGTGTCTAAAAGGCTCATGTTGGTTGTGTGCATGGAGACGTTAGTCTGGCTGTGTGTAGACCCTGCTGGCTGTGTGCGCGAGAAAATCTGAAGGATTGTAAGGGTTTTGTGAATTGTTGATGAATAAAGAACTAGTTGGGTAACTCTGAGTACTAAATTCATCTGTAATTTGTTTCTATGATCGGTTTCCGCATATGAATTATGTTTATCACATTAAATTATATTATCTGTGATTGGATCAGTTGTGTACCGTGATTTTACTGTTGAAATGAATGTTAATTGCATAGATATAGTTTTGTAAGGGCTGAATATTACATTATTAGAATTGTTAAAGGAATTGTGGATCTTCTGTGTCTACGCGCACGCAGGATTAATCTATGATAATTAACCTAGGGTTTATAATTAGGGTTTTGGGTGCACAAGTCAGTCTGTGTATTAAAACAGATAATAAGGTGCCCACTTCATTTAAATCTCTCTCTCATGGGGTGGAAACATGGCTCCAACACTCCCCCATACTGCTTCAAGTGAGACTTTTGCCTACGCAAATAAGTAATTTCTGAAAGGGCCAGTACTAAGAGGCTTTTGTTGGTTACGTGCTAACTATGAACCAGGGTCAGGACCCCTTAAGCCAACATTGGTGAAAGCATTAAAGAACTTTAGAGTTTACATATTACATTCACATATCATTGCATTTGTCCCAAATGATGTGGTAAAGGATATTCTCACACAAGCTAACCCATATGGCAAGAGAGGGAAATGGATTAGTGTGATCCTATAATATGACATAGAAATAAAACCAACCAAGTTCATCAAGGTTCAAGAATTGGCTAAACTCATGGCTGAGTCCAATTTTCATGCTCTTGATATCAATTTTATTCTTGTATTTGATGAACTAGAAGAGCTGGTGAATCCACATGTATGAGAAGCCTTTTCTACCTCACCATGTTATGTAGACATCATTTTTGTACTACAGAATTTACAAGCTCCTTCTGGTTTAAATAAAACTAAAGCTAGATTCTTTATGTTAAAATCCATAAAATCCATTCCACTTTCTCTTAGATTCCTCAAGTTAAAAGCCATTTTTTATTATTATTATTTTAGATCGTAGTTTATATTGGAAAGATGTTGGACCTATCTGGATAAATTTTTTGTTGAAAGATGAAGCAGATAAAGTCATGCATAAATTTCATGAAGGAGACTATGGAGGACACTTATATTTGAAAACCATAGCCAATACAATTTTAAGATCTGGTTTTTATTGTCCCACTTTGTTTATATATGTGCATAATAAAATGACCTCTTGCCACCAATACCAAATTTTTTACGGCAAGAAAAATCTTTTACCTTTACCACTAAAGCCTATTTCAATTCAAGTCCCATTCCAATAGTGGGGTCTAGATTTCATTGGTGAAATTGATCCCACCTCCTCAGGCCAACATAAGTGGATCTTGACATCCATTGATTACTTTAAAAAATGGATTGAAGCTATCCCAACTAGACAAGCCACATATACTATCATCATCCCATTTCAAGAGGGAAACATTCTGTCCAGGTTTGGGTGTCCCCACAAAATTATCACTGAAAATGTTGCTGAGGCTTTAAATCAAAGAGAATGATTGAATTTTGTGATAAAAACCATATAAAATTAGGAAACTCCACTGCCTATTACCCATAAGGAAATGGATTAGTTGAGTCTTCAAATAAAATTTTAGTCAACATTATAAAAAAACTATTGCAGGAAAATAAAAAAATCCTGGCATAAAAAGTTGATTAATGCCCTATGGGCTGACCGAATTACTAAAAAAATCTATTGGAATGTCTCCATTTCAAATAGTATATATTGGGTTGATGCAATTTTTCCTACTTCATTAGGAATCCCTGTACTAAAATTACTACAAGAAGCACAAGTAGAAGCAAATGATTTACAAAGAAGAATTAAACAGATGATCCAACTGCAACAATCCAGAGAGGAGGCCTACAGTAAGACTCAACTAATTCAGGAAAATTTCAAAAATATTTATGACAGAAGGAACAATGCTGATGATTTCCAGATGCAATGTTTGGTGCTAAAATGGGATTCGAGGAATGAAGATAAAGGCAACCATGGTAAGTTTGAAAATTTGTGCAAAGGGTCATATCAAATTGAAGCTTTTGAAGGCAATAATGAATTTTTATTGAAGAAATTAAATGAAGAAGCATTGTCTAGTGGACCTATTAATGGTAGACTTCTTAAGCATTACTTTCTTCCAGAATAAATTAGTTCCATGTAGAGTCATTGTATATATGTCACTTTACTTTTCTATTTCAAGAGTGAGGGTAGTTTATATCACAATTTGAAGCCCTGAGAGAATGCCCTAAGCTTACGATGATTGGTTGCCCACATTTATAAATAACAACAGGTGGATCATATCCAGTTGCAGAATAAAGACAACATGTATAATGGATCAAGGCTACTAATCTACAACTTTATTGGCACCTCAAAAAGAGAGTGTCATCCCCATCAGAGCTACTATTAGGGTCCTTTATTTTATAGGACGACTTGATTGCAGCTGTAATTTTGTATATGATATGTTGTAAATAATTTTACATTCTACAAATTTATTTTCAAAAGAAAAAGAAATAAAATAAAATAAAAACAAAAGCAAAAAGGGGATATATATATATATATATATATATATATATATATATATGAAAAGAAAAGAAAAAGAACAAGAAAATGAATAAAATACCCCATAAAAAATTAAGTTTATAAAAGTGAGCAAGCCTAAATTTCACTCAAAAAATGAAACAATGCATCACCAATACTTAGAAGTTTTGTTTAAATAATTTGTTGCTAGTTAAAATTCCACATTGAATGAAGAGAAGTAGACCAGTTAGTTTCATCACAATATTTAAGCGTGATTAGGCCAAAGTAAATAAAGTTAGTTTAGGTTAGTGAATAATCAATCACATAGTATAATTGTGATCTAATTAGGCTAGTTAAAATAAGGATGAGTTAACCACACTATTTAAACATGGTTAATTGGAAAATAGAAAGAAAAAATCCAAAAATTTCTTGGAAACCAAAATGTAGCACCAGAGGATAAGTAAGTAGGTTTAGAGGATAATTAAGTAAGTTTTAGATTATTTAAATTGCAACATTTATATTGTGATTATCGTATTGTAATAAAGCTTTATTTCATCGTATGTAATAAAATTAGAGTGCTTTGAACGACCACGATCCACCCTACCCAGATCAACGTTAGAGGATTGTTTTCGCCCCCACACCCCAATCTTGTTCAATGTTTAATCATCATGGGCTTCTGAAGGGGCGGGAAACATTTCCTATGTGGCGCTCCTTGCTAATTCGCACTACCCTACTCATTTCTACTCACCGCTCCATCCCCCCTCAGAAAACCTCCATTCCACTACGCTGACCATTGACCCCTTCGCTCTTGCGTCAATAACCTCACACCATGTGGGCCTCATGTCCCCACCATGGCTCTCCTATCATCCATATTCCCTACACTACATGTTCGCCACCTCACCCCCACAGACCCCACTTCCATCCCTTCAAATCAAATCCTCATAATCTTTTCCCCTCAACATTATACTGCCATCTGTCATTCCTCCCTCTACATCAACCAACCGTTTTATGAATAAATGTCTCCTGCTCCCACGATAATGGACCCACTCCATTTAACATTATTTGAACAACAATAAACATGTTTTTTCCATATAAAATGTTAGTGTTAGTATTTCCATCTTGCCATCCATAATCAAAAATCCTCTTTTCATATCATTTTAGGGGCGTCACTCAGAATTTTTTTATCATTCCACTAGGTGATGCAAAAATTTAGTCACTGATGGTAGCCCTATTCCAATAAAACATCACTCTTTCTTAAATTTGATTACTTGCTGGAATACTTTCATACCTTATTGATTATACACCATCCAAAAAAAAGTCAATATCAGTCATGTCATCTTGAAATTCAGTCCTTCAAGATCTCATTAGGTATTTTAGGGGTTTTCAAGGTTTCACTGGGTCATTAGGGTTTCCAAGGTCCAATAAAAATCCATTCCATCACATAAGACAAACAAGTAAAGGGTGATCAAATAAAATATCTTCACCATGTGAAGATGATTTGTAAAGAGAAATGTTTATTTCATCATGTAATTTGAGTTCAAATGTAATTTTTTATATTTTCATTATGTAATTTTATTTCTTTCAAAATGTAATAATTTCACCATCCCAAGCTGCTAACTCGGAATTCCAACATGCCAAAGTACTAAAATGTCAAATTTAAAGACTTCTCAAAGGTCATCAAAAGATCAATTTATCTAAGGAAAGAGTCAAGTGAAAGTTAAATATTAAAAAGTTTAAGTGAATAAAAAAGGAAGAAAGTGGCTCCCAAGGACCAAAATCATCAATTTCATGAAGTATAAAGACCACTAAGACATCTCATTCAAACTCATTTTCACATTCAAAGGTCGAGTTTGCACTCCCTCAGCCCGAAAAAGTCAAATTGCAGAGTCCTGAGGTGAAATTTTTCTTATCGTTGCGCTTAGGAGGGTAGTGTTGCATGTAGGCAACAAGCATTGTGCTTAGAGTGTTTGGCATTGCCTTTTTTTTACCTCAAGCGTTGTGATCCTAGGCAAGGTGCAACACTTTTTCCCAGTGAGCACTAAAAGCATCAAAACATCTCCAATCTCTCTCAAAATTTTAGCAAAGGCTTGTTTTCTCCTTTATCAAGTAAGTGATACAAAATAATTTCCTCCTTGCTTTCCTAAATTTCATTTTTATGGTGTTTTTCTTCATGAGAAAAAGTAACTAAGTGTCTAGTGGAAAACACTAGTATCACTCCCTCACTATCAATTTTCTACTCATAAATCCCACAATAGCTTCCTACATCACTATTAAACACATACTTACCCCTACACTACTCTTTCCTAATCCCTAAATCCCTTCCCCATAAAACCTTAAGTCCTAGGCCACTAAAATTCCTAGGCAGCCACTACCCCAAACCTGTAATCCAATTATCATTTTCAACTCCCTTAGTATCTTGACCACGTATCACCCCCAAAATTTCCCTAATCCATTTCCTCATCTCCCTAAATTTTCCTACCCTAATCCCTACTCCCTAGACCTATCTCCATTCCCATTTCCTCCCCTAGGGTTTCTATACCAAGACACCATGGAAGAAAACAGAGACTATATGGAATAGGAGGATGATAGGAAAGAGGAGGAAAATAGATTGGAGGAGGAGGAAAGACAACGGATAAGGAGACACAAAGGAGGGAGAAACCTAAGGCTGGAGCCCACCAATACTAGAGAACTAATAGCTTCACCAATGATAGTTTCATGCTTTCAGTATGTTGGCTGCCTTGAGTTTTGTAACATGATTGAAAGGGTACAACATCACCCTGTTTTGAGTATATTGTAAACCTCAAAGATAATAAAGTAACCCTAGCAGGTGTGACTTTTATAGTGTCTGTAAATTTTTAACCCTGTACAAAAATGATCTACAAATGAATCTTTAAAATAGAAAATAAACAATAGCGAGAGCATAAAACATAAAACAGATAAACACAGAGATTTTCCCCTAGATCCCAAATAGGGACGACCAGCTTGATTTTTCATTATATTCCTTTTGTGTTACAACACATATATATACATGCCGAAGCGTACATAAACCCAATCCATTAACCCTGGATTAGAACATAACCATAGTTCCCTTGACTGGATCTACAAAATACCAGGAGTTGAAAGCCATCATGCCCCAAAACCATGTGCAAACTCATGCAAAAAACCATGGGCGGGTCTGCCCACCGAAAAATAAGGACCAAATTTTTTTTCCCGGGGTGCTGCCCCGGACCCCGAATAGGGGGAGCTTCCAACCCCCCTGTGACCCCCCTACACGTGACTAGTCATGGAAAGAATATAACACATACCCAACATTCTCCCACTTGTTGTTTTCTTTCTGCAGGGGGCCACAAGAGCGTTGAGTCATTAGCCCAACTTTGCAACACCCATTCTTTATCTACACCATGAGAACTTCTGAGTGCTCATAGAATTCTTTAATGCATCTGCAACATTATTCAAAATGTCCACCTTTACCAGAAACACCCTTTTAGCCTCAAGCATATATCTCACAAAGTGATATTGAACATCAATTTTCTTTGTCTTTGAATGATAAGCAGGGTTCTTAGCCAATAAAATTGCACTTTGGCTATCACAGTTTATCCTTATAGCTTGTTGCACCAACCCCATACTTGAACACAATATTTTCAACCAAGCTGCTTCCTTGCTTGCATGAGTGGCTACCATGTATTCTGCCTTTGTAGTTGAATGAGCCACTACAGACTGTCTTTTAATCATCCAACTGAATGCACCTCCAAATAGGCTAAACACATACCCACTTGTAGGTATTCTTTGGTCTAGATCTCTAGCCCAGTCTGCATCAACAAAACCACGAATGTCCAACACTCTTTCCAATCCTGGTCTTCCCTGGTAGCACAAGCCATAATCACTAGTGCCACACAAATATCTGAAAACCTGCTTCACTGTTGTCCAATTCTCCTTCCACAAGTTTGACCGCAAACCTGCTCAATATCCTTTGCATAACCTGCAATATACTGATACAATGTGAACCATTGCTTTGTCAAGGCTACCCACTGCACTTGCATATGGAACACGAGACATATCCTCCTCTTCTTCTTGTGTCTTGGGACACTGTTCAGTAGACAACTTTACACCTTCAGGAATCAAAACATTCACCGGTTTACTATCCTACATATTGAACCTTTTCAATATAGTCTCGACATACTTCCTCTGGTTTAACCACAGCTTCCTCTTTTTACGATCTCTCTTAATTTCCATGCCCAAAATATAGTTTGCAGCACCAAGATCCTTCATGTCGAATTTGGCGAACAGTTGGGTCTTCAAATATTGGATAATTTCTTTGTCATTTCCAGTCAACAACATATCATCCACATACAAGACCAAATAAATAACATGGTCACAAATTAATTTAAAATAAACACAATGATCCTCCTTGCTTCTGTTGAAGCCAAGTTCCCATATATAGGTATAAAAGTTTTGATACCACATCCTTGGTGACTGTTTTAACCCATACATAGACTTCTTTAACCTACATACCAGTTATTTCTTCCCCTTCACCATAAAGCCTTCAGGTTGTTTCATGTATATCTCCTCTTCCAAATCCCCATGAAGAAATTTTGTCTTCACATCCATCTATTCTACCTCAAAATAAAATGCAGCAGAAACAGATAAAAGTAATCTAATAGAAGTAACTTTGGCAACAGGAGAAAAAATATCACCAATATCAATTCTCGGCACCAAGGAATAACCTTTTTCTACCAACATAGCTTTGTATTTCTCTACCTTGCCTTCTACATTCATCTTCTTCTTAAACACCCATTTGCTCCCGATGGGCTTCCTTCCAGCCGACAACTCCACCAGATCCCATGCCTCATTTTTATGCAAGGATTCCATGTCATCAACCATGGCCTCCTTCCAGAGTTTTCCATCCTCTGAATCTACAGTGTCCCTGATGGTTTTGGAATCATCATCATTTATAGTTAAGGAAAAATTTGAACAGAAAGCATATGGACTATACCTTTCTAGTTTTCTTCTTTCCCGAACTGATCTTCTCACAGCTGGAGTTTGTGGCTCTTCCTCTTCTAAGTCTTCTTCTACTGTAGAGTCTAATTCATCCTCCTTTAGCTCAAACTCTATCTTCTCTAGTTCATTTGGTAGGATTTCATGCTTAACAACATCTTTCACCTCTCTAAACACCACATCACAGTTGTACACAACCTTCCTTGTTTCTGGGTTCCAAAGCTTGTAACCCTTTAAACCATCCTTATACCCAATAAAGATGCACCTTTCAAATTTATTATCCAACTTGGTCCTTTTCTCCTTTGGAACATGTAAATATGCATCACATCCAAATACTCTCAAGTGTGAAAGAGAGGGTTTCTTACCAGTCCATACCTCATGTGGAGTCTTATCCTCCAACACTGATGAAGGTGATTTGTTAACCAAGTAACATGCAGTCTCCACTGCCTCTGCCCAGAATTCTTGTCCTAACCTAGTACCACTGAACATGCTTCTTGCCTTTTCCATCAGCGTTCTGTTAATTCTTTCTGCAACTCCATTTTGTTGAGGTGTGTATGGAGTAGTCTTTTGCCATGCTATAGCACACTTCTTATAGAACTCTTTAAATTCCTTCTTGCAAAACTCCCCACCATTATCTGTCCTCAGCACCTTTATCTTCTTCTCTGTCTAGTTTTCTACCATAGCCTTAAATTCTTTAAATCTATCAAAGACTTCAAATTTCTTCCTCCAGAAATATATCCATGTATTCCTTGAGAAGTCATCTATGAATGAAACATAGTACACAGACTTACCCAATGATGGAACCGACACAAGTCCAAACACATCACTATGCACAAGCTATAATATCTTGTTCGCCCTCTTAGCACCGAAAGGAAAACTCACTCGATTATACTTCCCATATACACAATGTTCACAAAAATCGAAATCTAAAGAGATATTAGACATACCTTCTACCATACCATTTCCATGCAGTATCCAAAGGCCCTTCTCTCCAATATGTCCAAGCCTTTGATGCCATAGCATGGTATTTTCTCCAGAGACCGCTAGGCTTTCCGCTCCACTTTCGGGAACCACAGAACTGTTGCACCCATAAATAACAGTGCTAGCTTAAAGCTTGTACATATTTCCAATCCGAACTCCCCGCATTAATACTAGTGCTCTTTGAACCATCTTATAGGTATCTTTCTTGAACACTGTTTTTACACCTACATCATCCATCTTGCTTACAAAAATCATATTTATGGCCAATGCAGGAATGTTCAGAACACCAAGAAGTGTTCTAATCCTTCCACCTTGCAGCTTCAGCTTTACTTTTCCACGTCCGATGATTATGGCCTTCCTATCACCGCCTAAGAATAAATCATCGCCATCATATTTCTCATACTCGCAGAACCACTCCCTATGGGGAGTGAAGTGAAAGAATGCACCCGAGTCAATCAAGAAGCGAAATACACATCCCCCACCTTCATCTGAGGTGGTTTTTGCCTCTGTAGAAGGAACATCATCAGATCCCTTTCCTTTCTTAGGAGCTTTAGATCTGCAGTCCTTTTTGTAGTTCCCTTCCTTTCCACATTTCCAACACACCTTTACAAAATTTCCAGGAGATTTAGATCTCCCTCTAGATTTAGATCTTCCACTCGAAACATTATTCTTGATTATGTTATGGGACCTTCTTCGTATAGATAAGGCATCTCCATTCTGACCCTCCATATTTCTCTGTCTCATTTCCTCTGATAGCAAGGCTGAGACAATGTCATCAAAATTCCAGGTAGTTGTATTGGTACCTATTTCAATAACCATACTGTCCCACGAGTCTGGTAGAGAACACAAAAAACTAATGCACTTATCTTCATCTAAGATTTTAATATCAACATATGACAACTGACTTACCACAGTATTGAAGGCGTTCAAATGCTCTGCCACCGAGTCTCCATCCTTCATCCTCAGGTTATACATATTTTTCCACAGGAACAATTTATTCACTAGAGACTTAGATTGGTACAAAGTCCTAAGTTTTTCCCACAAGGTCTTCATCGTAGCTTCCCCAGATACATTCAACAATATTGAATTTGAGACACATAACCATATTGTGCTCTTTTCCTTCCGATCCAGCTTCTTCCAATCTTCATTTGACATTGTCGTTGGTTTAGTACCTGGATATACCGTGATCCATTGATCTTTATCGACCAGCAGGTCTTCCATCTTGAGCTTCCACAACTCAAAACTCTGACCATTAAATTTCTCGATCTCTATCTTCCCATCGTTCGCCATCTTCTTTCACCGCAGATCTCCCACTGAACAGGGTCTACCTTAGGCTTGAGAAAAAAACCCTCAGTAGCAAAGGCGTCCCCTTGAAGCCGAAACAACTCTGATACCAAATGTAGGTTTTAACCCTGTACATAAATTATCTACGAACAAATATTTAAAACAGAAAATAAACAATAGTGAGATCATAAAACATAAAATATATAAACACATAGATTTTCCCCTGGATCCCAAATCGGGACGACTAGCTTGATTTTTCATTATATTCCTTTCAGTGTTACAAAACATATATATACATGCCGAAGCATACATAAACCCCAATCCATTAACCCTGGATTAGAACATAACCGTAGTTCCCTTGACCGGATCTACAAAATACCAAGGGCCGAAAACCATCATGCCCAAAAACCATGTGCAAACCCATGCACAAAACCATGGGTAGTGTTAGGGTCCCGTGATTTGGCTGATTGGCAAGCCAAATGACAATGTAACATCAAACCAAGCTTTGGAGCCCAAGGACCTAGCCTTCCTGGACTAAGAGAGGGCTGTCTCTATTATATGTAAAAGATATCAGTGTGTTCGCTTATTGTGTTCTGTTTTTAGGCTAGTTATGAAGTAAGTTTTTGATTTTTTGTTTTTTAAGTTGTGAGGGATGAAACTGATCAAAGATATAAAATAGATAACAAGATGTAGATTAACTGGGCTATGGGGTCAAAAGGTCAAGAAAGCTATTAGATGACGATGCAAGGCTGTTGAAGGGCCGATTTGATTTCAAGGTAGAAAGGATCTTTGGGCAAAATGGAGTAAATGGACATCAAGTTTGTGAACAACAAAGAGTTTCAAGCATCACTGGTTCAATAGATAACATAAACATGGTAAAGAAAACCCTTAATCATGCAAAATGTAACTATAAACTAATCAACACATAGAAAACAAACATTCAAGCCATGCATAGAAGTATAAGACCCTCTAACTTTGGGAAATGGCTATCATACTTTGGGGAAAAACACATAAGACGAACTAACAACTCAAAATACTATGCCGGAACGCCTAAACATAGTCTTTAAGTTATTGGGCACTTTGACAAACAAGCTTTCATAGTTTTAGGCAAAGGGCTAGATCAGGACTAGGCCTCCTTGGTTCAAACAAAATGATAATCTAATCAGTTAAAGAGATAGTTTCATGGATGGGACTATGGACAGTCATAGGTAAGCAGGGCACACCATACATCCTACTCAACATGCATAGAACTATGAATGAAACTAGCAACAATATCCTCAAGTTGTTAAAGAGCAGCTAAGAATTCTTTAATGCAACTAAGGAAGAAGAAAACATAAAAGCTATGAAGATTCAGGAAATTTGAGGTGCCTCCATGGGCATATCTCAAATTTATTCTCTACTAATCTATAGCAAGCAAGAAACATGTATCATGAATTAAAACTAGAAGACAAAAACAAAGCAAGAGACACTATACCATTCTACCAAGTCATGTAATCCATCAACAATCATTCTTCATTCATCCAAGAACATCCAAGAGTCAATCCATAAGCATAACACAAGTATTTCCTTCAAAGCTCATATGACCAATATATTGCTTCTCTTCTCAAGTTCAGCCTCGTTTACAAATGAGAGCTTGTGGAATAAATAGGCTCAAGTGAGGAAAACCTCATGGTTCAACTTCCATCCTCATTGGCCTAATCAAAATATCTAAACTTGTCCTTGAGGCTTTGCAAAGCCCAAGGCACAAAATATCCCATAAAATATCTAAAAAAATGCAAAAAATGGGAATTATATTGACTTTACATCATTTTCCAAGTGCAAAAATAGCTAAACGCACATTTGGAAAAAACAGATTTTTGAGGTTCAAAAATTACAAAAATACTTCAAATTTATATCAGAAAAAGGTCCCCTGACTTGCTGGAAACAATTGGTAGCCTTCCCGGTGTCTAAACGAGGCTCATGATAGCTCGTTGGAAAGATCTGAGTGTCTACTTTCTGGCGCAACTCAAAACACCTCAATCTGATGCCTGGAAGTCCTCCAAATCTGTACCTGTGTGTAAAAATTCAGAAAATTGCAGAGTGCTGATATGCCAGGCAGAATGTGCAAAAAGTGAGCATTTTTCGCCGTTTTGAGGGGGCGAATGATCTCCAAATGCTCTGAAAATCGCTGAGAACATGATCATGAAATTATGGCATCAAATGGTATCATCCTCTTCCCTTGACAAATCCTCAAAATGAAATGGCGAATTTATGAACTCAAAAAATGCCAAAAAACAAAAAGTTGTCAAAATGGGCCCAAAATTGGTGCTCATGACCCTCAAGGGTCCCCAGCAACATGCTCCGAAGCTGAGGCCAAAATGTCAAGTGCTGATGTGCCTTTCTCCTCTTTCCGTGCCGGGCGCTTCCCCTTTGCTTTCTTCAATTTCTCTTGGGTGGCCTTTAGCTTGCGCCGGGCGAACTGATTCAATCTTTGATAATGTTGTGTCCTTTTCCTTTGCAGCTCCAGGTCTCTGTTTGCCCTTTCAAGTTTCATCTCCAAGTGTTTATTAGCTCTTTCTAGCCATGCCTCCTTATTTTCTTCAATTTCTTGCTCAAGGAGTGCAGTGAGGGGAAAGGATTGAAGATGGGCCTGTTCTTCCTCTTTTTGCTTTTCCAGGGCTCTTTTAAGCCCTATGGTTCTAGGCCTCTTCCGCCTAGGCTAGTCTTCCTCTTCTTCCTCATCAAAATCACCAATGAGCTCCTCTATTTTCATTTGTGCTTTAGCTACTTCATTCTTGTATTTGATTGCCCGTGCTTCATGAACAGCTAAATGGACATTCATTTGTTTATTTTGGGTCTCCAAGAAATAGTTGACGTTCCTTGCCCATTGAAGATCATTCTGCAATGCCTCAATTTGTCCCTCTCTATGGATTAGGAGGTTTTCAAGAATGCGGGCTTCATTATCACTGTCATCGCTTTGGATTGGGATGACAGCCAATGCACCTCCATGTTTTTTACTTTCTCCAACCTTGCTTTTCCCTTTGAAGTCCAATCTTGCACTTTTCCTCCTTGGCATGCTAGTGAGGGGTTCCTTGGGTGATTTTCTTTTGCTAGGGACAACTTTTGTCACTTTTGGAGTGGCAGCCTTAGGCCCTTTCTTCCTTGTTGTGCTGGGCTTTGTTCTTTTGGGAGGAGGAGACACAACTGCTTTACCCTTGTCAACTTCTTGAAACTGCTGCTCTCCTTGAGGCTGTTGTGTGTCTTCTTTAATTTGCTTCTGCCCCTCAATGTTATGATGCTGATCTGCCTCAAACCCTTGTTGACCTTGATCATCAATTTTATGCTGCTCCTGTACTTGGATTTCCTGTTCATTTTGTGGCCCAAGCTGCTGTTCAATTTCCTACCCAAACTGCTGTTCATGACCTTCAACATCAGGCTGATGCTCTTCCTCTTGTCCCTGCTGTTCACTTTCACTGAGATGCTTCTGTTCAGCACCTTTTTCTTCTTGCTCCTACTATTGCCCTTCATCTACAATTTGCTGCTCTTCACCCATATTTTCCTGCTATTCAGACTGCTGCCCTTTTTCACCAAAATCAAACTGCTGGTTTGTTTCCACCTCATGCTCACTATGTGGCTCAAGCTGTCGTCCATGAACATCAAAATTATGCTGCTGGTTTTCATCATTTTCTTCTTGCTCATCCTCTTACTCTTCTACCTGTTCATGTCCTTCTTCTTCATGATGTCCTGATTGTTCTGTAGGAAACTTGAGCCTTCTAGGAGTAGGCCTGCTGGACAAAGGTACAGGGCGATGAACAGGCTGGGTGGGAGATATATGGACAGGAGGAACAGTAGAGAAATCTGGGTGGCTGATAAAAAAATCCCATGGAACCTCCTTTTTCTCTAGCTGGTGTAGGATGATAATTTTGATCAGAGAATGATGGAAAAGGGAAGGTATTTGCAGAGGTGGGGCCTTCTTCTGGACTATGGATGCCATCTTCTCGAGGCTTTTGTATAAAAATTAAGGGAGATTTAGCTGCCTGGTTCTAGTGAAATGCATCAATAGTCGGACATGGTAGGCATAAACTCGAGCAAACCTCCCTTCACAAGTAAAATACTTCATTATGACTTTCATAAGAGGAGCATAGCTGTCAAGAAGATAAGAAAAAGGAAAAATAGCAGTGCAAGTATCTCTATGCTTAGGCTTGATGAAAGGCTTGTAATCTTCTAAGTCAAGATGGGTCTGTTTGAACCATTTCTCGCCATGATATGGAATCTTGGTGGCTTTGGACACTGATCTTGGAGAAAACTTGAAATCAAGGTCTGCTACCTGGAAATGCTTATTCTGGAACCTCAGGGCGCATAGTGTGTCAGTGACGAGAAAATTTTGACCTCCTGTATCTTCTGGCAGAAATCTAGACAACCTACTTCATGGAAGTTGAAGAGGATGGATGGATGAGCATTAACCTCCTCTGTAGAGATTGGATCATATCTTTTATGCGAACCACTTTTGTTGTCCTGCCTAGGAGGCATTTTGACCTAGATGTGCTTTTGAAGAACCAAACAGCCTCACTGTCTATAAACTGCCTTCTTGGAGCCAAACTGTGTCAATTCACTGTTTTGATAGAGAAACAATGTATTTGGATGATTGCAACAAGTTTCCTTACAATACAAAACCCCTGCTCTTTCAAAAGTGGCCTGTCCACCTTTAAAGTATCTCAACTAGCAGACTTCTCAATAAGAAACAATATAGTGAAATGAAAACAGGCTGTTAAGTGAAATTGCTGTTTACAGTGTCAAAATTGCCTTGCTCTGTGATGTTTGGAGCTTAAAACCTGTTTGTATTTCTGATCATTGATAAACTCCTCAATCTTCACAAACTTTCCCTTGTCTAGCATGCCAATCACCCAAAAAACTCATATGCTATGCAATCAACCTTTAGTGCAATCAGACAGTCAATGTCACAGTCCTGGAACAAGGTGACAGAGTTAAAAATGCTCCAAGAGTTTCAACAGAGGGTGTATAAGCTTATCCCTTTCAAAAGTCAAGACTCCCCTTTCAATATAGAATGCCAGTCCTCCTTAAAAGAATGCCTCTATAACCTCTGAAAATCAACTTGACAATGAGTTTTGAAGAACAGAAAAACCATTCAATTAGAATACTCAGTGAACAACTACCCTTTCTGTGGTTGGTGAAGTATCCTTGCCTTTTGGTATCTTGAGTAATAAAACACCTTTGTTCTTTGATTTAGGAAAAGGTAAGAACACACAGTTTGGCTCAGCCCATACTCTTTCCCTGTAGAGACATTTAATAGTAATCCAACACTTCAGCACAGTCTTTTGAACAAGGATATTCACATAGAAACAACTGTTTTTTTTATATGGTGATGTAGCAGTCTTTATGTGGAGCAGCTCCTTTTCAATATGGAAAACCTGTCTCTTTAGCAAATATCTTTGTATCCCTTAAAAATCAACTTTTCAAATGAGTTTGGAGAGTCAAAAAGGCAGCCAAACAGAACACAGTGAACAACTTTCCTTTCCTGTGATAGTAGGAGTAACTTCTCCTTTTGATATTTTGAAGAATAAGTACACCCTTGTTCTTGACTTATGAAAGGTAAACACACAATGTTTTTAGCCTAACACAACTTCCTTCCCTGTAGAGGACCTCATCAGCTTATTTAACATTTTACCACAGCTTTAGACCACTGATACCTACAGCAAAAACACATCTTTTATCAAACTCAAAACAGTGATCTTTTAGAATGTGATTTTAAAATCCCTTTTTCATCACTGTGCAGTTTGAAAAACCAAGTGGAGGCACGTAAGAATACCTTTATAACTCGATGAAGGCCTTGTGAAGAGTTGGAGTAGCTTTTAATGTGAACTGGAGGCGTGTTGGAGGGTTTAAACGTGCGCGACACGTTTACAGTGGAGGGCGCCGCGCACAAAATGGTGTCGGGTGGCTCTGTCGGGTCGGCCGGGCGCCATGTACAGGCGCGTCGCGCACACGTACAGGCATGTCGCGCGACAGTTGAGCGCCAGTGTTAAACTTCTCCTGAGCGCATCGCGTGCCTATACAGGCACGTCGCGCAGTTATAAACAGTCAAAACCTCCTTTAAATTGCTGGAAACCTCCCTTGTTCGATCTCGTGAACTTCTGAGAGAAGCTTTGCTCGTGCTTGGGGATATGCTCGACAGTTTTTCAACAGTCTTTTAATCTTTTGAAAAAGCGAAGTGAAATAAAACTCTTTGTTTTAGTCTTTGTAAGGGTTTGGAAAGTTATGTCCTTTTAAAACAATACTGGGACTTGTTGTTTAATTTGAAACCCGAATGATATTGATTGCTTTGAGAGGAGTATATCCTTTTGAGACGACGTTGGCAGCAGGTCTTTCACGCTTTTTAAACAATGTCAACATGTATCACCTTTTTATAAAGAAAAAACCTATTTTGAGAAGGTTAAAACTATGTTTAGTCATGCATATGGTTTTGAATAGATGATTCCTGCTAATATGTCCCTCTGGTAATATCTTATCACAGAAGCTCCATCTTTGACAACTACTTAATGAACTGTATACCATTCTCTGCTACTTTGTTAACATTGATGGTGATATTCATCATGTAAACCCCACTCTAAAACTGTTTAAAAAGACTGAAAACTGCTTTGTTTTTTTTTGAAAGGATAAGGCTTGTCTTTTCAACTTACTTTGTCAGTTTTTGTCTCCAGGCGTTTTTTCAACCTTTTTCCCACTGTAGGTATCAAAATTTTCTGCACTTATTTGGATTTTGACATGGCCCTTTGATTAAGAAGGGAACCTTTCCAGTATACTTCTATGCTCAAAACATATCATATAACATCTCTGTCCATTGAATAATGAAGTCTCTTTTTGGAGCAGTGGCATTTAGATTTTTCCTTTGATGATTTCCAGAACCTGAAACACTGTGCCAAAGCTCTTTTTGTACTTGATGAGCTTGTATACCTGTTTGCAAGAGACAAACTAGATCAAATACATTTTTTCTCTGGGTATTATGCTATAATCTTGTCTGCAATGTAAATCTAATTAGGTGACAGGTGTTGCTTGACTGTAGATGCAACTGTTACGTGTCTTTGAGTTTTCTTCTTTGACTGTGGGTAGAAGACAAAACAAAAGATGATACATCAGAGTTAGAAAGTGAAACAAGGAGAGCTGCCCTTTTGTTTCCTGTGAAGGAGGTCTTCACTGTCTTATTGCACTGCTCTTTGTTGAGGGGAAACTGAAATGTCACCATTTGCCTTGGTCAACTTATGATAAGTCATTTGAAAGATAATCTCTGTGAGTAGGGAGATTAGCACTCTTCGAAAAACAACCATCCTTTCTTCTGCTCACAGATACCGAGGCTCCTTTTGGCCACTTTCTTCTGATGGAGTTCTGAAAACAAAAACCTGCTGTATCTGAAGAGAAAATACCTGTCTTTGTGGTGGAGTGTAACTTGCATGTACTACTTTCCTGCCTCTTTTTTATGTTCATCCAGAAACCGTGGACTGTACTTCACATTTCAACAGGAACAAAAGAACACACAGGGGTTTTTTCACTGAAGTATTTTCTTGTTTAAGACTAATTTAAACTATGCATCTTAACACCCTTGCAGAGATGTTTGTTATGATAGCTTTGATTAAGGAGTCCCTTTTTTGATGAGCCCTGATGATGAATGAAACCTCAACTGATTCTCTTTACAAAACCACACACTCTGTCTTCTCTTGTCTTGCACATTTCAGATCTTAGCACTGTTATAATCATCATTTACACTCAGAAACCTAGAGTCACTATTTTACTGTCTAGTAAAAAGCAAGCCTGTGCTTTTGCAATTCTTAAAGTCAATATTGGCCAGCGCCCTCTGCTTGTAGATGAAGGAGGCACCTTAACCCTTTGCTTGTAGATGAAGGAGGTTCTTGGCTATGACACATTACTAGCTTGTTTGACAGTGGTGTCTTTCTTCTACTGTGATTTCATGTTGAAAGGAAGCTGCAAGGTCTTGATGAGTACTCTCTGTCTTGCAGATACATCTCAGGCTCATGTTTTCATTAAGAAGCAGTTGTTCTTCTAAATGTAGATTCAAGAAATTTCTTCTGAGATGATGTTATATTTCTTGTCTTTGAAAAATCCATAAAACACTGTAAAACACCTAATAATTAGCTTGAGACTGTGGTCTATGCAGTGCTGAGACTTAGGGGTGTGTAAGTGGCGCGACTTAGGGCTTTTATCAATTTCATTTGCAGAGTGGGAGGTCTGTCATGAATGGTATGTATCAGATGGAGGTTTTTTGGCTTTTTGATGTTTGCCAAGGGTAAAATGCCTTAAAGCGCCACTTCCTAACTTAGGGGGGGCTTTTGAAACAGTCATTGGGTTGTCCTTTAAGAGCTGATGAGCAGACTGGTAGGGCTAAGGTTAGATAGGATAGTGAAAATGAGTTTTAACTTTGACATGGGCAGACTGAAAAGTAGGAGGGCGAAAAAAGTTTTATGAGGGTTTTCTAGATGAAAAATTGACATATGGAAATCAGCTTCTAGAAAACTCAGCTATGGATCTAGTCATCACTAACAAGTAAAAATACTGATGACTAACAGGTAGGTCCGCCCACCGAAAAATAAGGACCAAATTTTTTTTCCCTGGGCCCTGCCCTGGACCTCGAACAGGGGGGGCTATCGCCCCCCCTGTGACCTCCTTGCTGCACCCAATGCAATGTACAATGGGGGATTCTTCCCCCTCGCACGTGACTAGTCATGGAAAGAATATAACACATACCAAATAGTGTCTACATCCATCATTTCCGCTACCACAAGGATTCCAAACATGGGTGAGATGTCATTCAAATCCAAAGATTTGGAGGATCAGTAATATGAGCCATTCAAAAAACCAATGTACAAAAAAGAGAGGAAGAGGGTCTTTCCTTTCACCTATCTTCTTAATAAGTATGCCCCCATGATGAGTATCATCATGAAGTATTTCTCTTGTGAAGGGAGGTTCTCTAGAATTTACACTTATGATATTAGACTGCTCATGCACTTCACAAGAGTTAAATTGCTCAATATCCCATACTGTATTTTCAGGAGCGTAGACAAAATGACATACATTATGCAAAAGAGAGAGTTTGACAAGTAGATGAATAGTATTTTCCACCACTCCTTGATCAAAATCATTGTCCTCCATCAGCTTAACCAGTTGAACATTTCATGGGACACATTCATAGAAAATGACATCTTCACTGCTCCACAAGTTCCACATGTTGAAGATGTGCCTTCTTCATCTCACTCTACTACATCTATGCCTCCATCTCAACCCATAGTTCCTACCATTTCATCACCTCAGTCCACTTCCCCTACTCCATCACCATCATCACCATTTTATGAGCAGGATGAGTCACCTAGCAGAGTTGAGGTTAGCAAGCCTAAAGAGGATGAAATGAGCATAATGGAAAAGAAATATCAGAGAGGGCATAGGCAGGTGTTTTCCCCACAGATTGTGAGGGGATCTAGCTTCTTCACCAACAAATCAGGTATAGAAGGGAAAACAAAATATGGCAGAGGAAGATGTACATGAGGCAACCATTCATGATGAGGATGACCTCCATGGGATAGAGATAGATTTTGACCTTCTTGATTTAGATGATGAGCATGATGATGACACGTCCAAAATTATTATCAAGCAGAAATATGCCCAACTCAGTGAGCTTCGGATTAAATTAGATAGATCTAAGTTTTTCATTGCATACTATGCGCAAGGAAATGAAAAACTCAATACCAAGCAGGCCATCATGGAGATTCAGATTCCCAAGGAAAAAAGAGAAGAAAAAAAATCTAAGGCCTTGCTTGATGAGGCTTATCAGAGGTATGGTGAAACTGATGAGGCAGAAGGAAAAGTTCCAAGAAGGAGACCTAGGACTAGAGGTCTAAAAAGAGCTATAGAACTAGAGAAGCAAAATGAGTCAGAGCTTGCTAATGAACTTACATTGAATGAATAGTTTTCCATGATTGTCAATGAGAACCGGGAGAAATGGCTTGATAGGGCCTGTTGTTGTTCCTAGAGACAACCTTGAGTTGTGAAAGACCAGTGCCTAGGACATCTTATATTAGCAAGGAGCATGTGTTATAACAGAGGAAGTTATCAATAAAAATATCTCTTGCTATCTCTTGTAAAACAAGGAATATTAATCTGAATGGGACCAAGACCTTCAGAAACTGACACAGAGGAAGGAATACTACAGAGGCAACATGCAAAACTCCACTATAAAAGCAACAGAAAATTCAGAGACAGCTTGCTGTAAAGAGGGCCAATTCAGAAATACCTCACAGAAATAAATTATTAGAAGGTGTATGTAGTGAATGAAATATTGAGAGAATATTAGTTTTCATTGAGCTGATATCCAGATACACAATACCACCATGTATGGGCTTATCAATCTAAGAATCCATACATGACAATAGTGTTTTAAAAACACCCTCCCAAAGAAACTAATATAGCAGAAATACGTTTTAGATGAATAGTGGAACAGAATATCATGCCTGAGCCATATTTAAAGCGCTTGACTAATCCAAGCATGGGTATCAACTAGGATAAATCCATACTAAAATCAGTGAGCCACTCGCATTCCAGAAACATGATACAGGAAATATGGATGAAATGAAATGATCTATTTAAATAACACATAAGAGAAAGTTACAGACTGTGAAATACCAAAGACCAGAATCCTCTTTAACAGATGGAACTCCTCCTCACTGAGACCCTATGGGCTCTGAGCCTTCATACAAGAGTTCAAAAAAATGTATACAAAAATCCTTTCACTGCATAATTTTCTAATAAAATCTGGGACCATAATCATCTGTTCTTCGGGAGCTTTATAGGAGAAAAAGAAAGCTCCAAAAGGGAGTAGGTGATGAACATTTAATTGTCTCATTAAAATGAGATGGCGGAAACGTGCACGCCCATACTGCTTAATGACTTCTGTAATGCTGTATGTACTCTGCTGCCTGCTTACTGGAATAAATGCACTGGGTAGAAATATCTTCAGGGATACAGCAAATAAGTAAAATCTCATAGACATTCCGTCCTTTTCTGAAAGAGAATGGTGTTGAAAAGAAAGCCTTAAGGTATTTTTTCTGCGAATGGTACCCTCTGCCTTCAAACTCTGAATTATGGTTTAAGATCTTCAATGCTGAATGTTGAATGCCTCGATCATCCACTGATATTTCTCTGCTGCTCCATTAATGTCTCCATCTGTGCAATCTGTGCTTTGAATGAATCTGGAGGGTTTGACAGATTTTAACCCTGCTTCTTTAATGGAAGTCTTGTCGATATACCTCCCCAGGCCCTTTCTCCATAATTACAGCCTCTGAAAAATGGTCCTTTGGTGTGCTCTTTGTTGCTGAAATGGAGGCTGTAAATCATGGCGGTTTTCTGCCGTTGTAACCCTACAAAACCCAAAAATGTATTAAGAAAACTATGCACGGAGAGGAAGGATGCATTGATGGTCGTCAGACTGGTGATGAGACTGTGGAGAGATGGTGAAAAGTGCAGTGGAAGGCGTTGCGGAATGGTGATGCAGCATGGTGATGGCGGAAAATGCACTGGTGTAGGTTGGCGGAATGCGGAAATGTGAATGCGAAACCTTTGAATTTTGACCCTTTGGATATCTAAAGAGTGATGGGAGAAATACAATAAGCTATGTGGAAAGGGTGACGTGGTGTAGGACATGTGGTGGACGAGTAAATAATCTGGACCATCCAATCTCAGGAGGAGATCGATGGTGGAAAATGTATCAGAGGGCGATGAAATGGTGGGCTAGGGGCACTATTGACTTGGATTAACACCCGTGCAGCTTTGTGGAGTGACTACCATCGGATGGATCACCCCAGATCGGACGACTCTCGTGGATATCGCGCCGTGTCTACGGACGAACGATAACGCGCGATGGAGGGTAGTTTTTGGGCCGTACGCGGGGACACGTGGCAAACAATGTATGGAATCGCTCCGAAATGAGAAATACCGCCCGCCTCGGAAAGGCGATGCGATATAAACCACCGGTTTTGTATAGTGCACGGAGTGGGGACCACCAGGGCGGGAGTACTGTGAACCGTTGATTTTGCAGGTTGATCGGATGGTGGACGGGCGATTTGGGTGATGAACGGAGTGGGCCACGGGCGCGGTGAAGACTTGCGAATGCCATCGTATCTTTACAGATCGACGGTTATAAACGCGCCCGATATATATATGTGTGTGATAAGTACTTCCGGGTTTAGCGCTTGGTCTGGCACCCAGGTTACATGGAGAAAAAGACTAAGGGGCTAGGGCCGAAAGGTGCCAAGCCTTATATATTTTCAAATGTGGGTTTTGGCCATTTTTAATGCAATTTTGAGGCTAGGCAAAGGTAACGATAGGCAGAAAAGGGATTTTTAGGTCAAAAGAGGGGGGTTGAAGAATTTGAGCAGGATTTCTTGAAAAAATTTAATAGGAGGATGACATGGTCAACATTGGCTCCACCTGGGGACAACACGTTCATCCCTGGACGTGTCGAGAACTTCGCAGACCATCTGATAGTCTTCTGTGCAAACTCTGCTCTTCAACACTTCTACCTTTCTTTTCCATAATTAGTCACGACACCCACATTATTTCAAAAGAGAGTGAAAACAAACTAATATACAGTATAATACATCAGGCTATCTCTGCCTGAATTAGAACTGGAAGTAGGGTTTAAGAAACTGACCATTTACAGGGGCATCGAGCAAGTCACCCTATAAATTTTCCAACTTGAAAGTATTGTTACCTCCCTGTTCCACAATTTTGAAGGGGCCAAACCAGAGTGGGTCGAATTTACCATGTTTTCCTTTTTCGGCTCTTCGGATATCCCACCTGAGTACTAAATCACCAATCTGCAGATTCCTGTCTTTAGCATGCTGATCAAAAAGGTATTTCATCTTCTCCTGATACTCTATCTGCATTTGACTTACCTAGTTCCGCGTTTCTTCCAATTCCACCAGCTGATTCATTCGCCTGGTCATATCATCAGGCTCTTCTTGACTTTCCTGCATGAATCAGGCTACTGGTAGGGCTAACTGTATAGGGAAGACGGCTGCCCTCACATATACTAATTTGTATGGGGATTTCCCAATTGTTCTCTTGCTGGTAATTCTATTGGCCCACAGAGAAAATTTCAACTGAGAATCTCAATTTCTCTGATTTTCATTTATAGCCTTCTTCAGTGCCCTTACCAGGGTTTTATTGGAATATTCTACCAAGCCATTTCCTTGTGGATAATAGGCTATAGAGTGACTTAGTGTGATGTTATACTGCTGACAAAAGCTCACAAACTTGGCAGATTTGAAGGCCTGTGCATTATCAGTCACTATTCTGTCAGGGCAACCAAACCTGGATATGATGTTTTCTTCCATGAACTTTATTATGACAGTATCTGTGGCGTTCCTCGCAGGTATGGCTTCCACCCATTTTGTGAAATAATCAGTAGCAGTTAAAATCCAATTATGTTGGCCACTCAATGGAGGATGTATCTCACCTATAAAATCAATTCCCCAGTGTCAGAATGGTTCATCCACGTGCACAGGAATCATGGGCAGAGGTGCCAACTTCTGTCTTTCAGCAAATTTCTGACACTTCTCACAAGCTCTAACCTGGGAAAATACATCTCCAAAAAGCTTGGGCCAATAGAAACCAGCCTTCAGGATTTTGTGAGCAGTGGCCCTCCAGTTGTAGTGTCCCCCACAGATCCCTTCATGAAATTCAGCTATAATACTCTCTACCTAGTCCTCTGTGAGACACAGGAGTAGGATTCCTAAGGGATCACGGCAGTATAGCCGGCCATTGGCGACTATGTACTTCTGTGATTTCAATCTTAGCGTTCTGTATTTAGCTTTATCACATCTTGGAGGGCAACTGAGTGTGAGGAGATATTCTACTATCTCTTTGTACCACTGACTGGTGAGGTACTTTATATGTGTTTTCAGAGTAGCTACCCCAATTCCTTGTCGCTCTTCTTTCTCCTCAGATTCCTCACTTGCTATTATGGACAAATTTATGCCCATAGCTTGATAGTTTGATTCAGATAAAATTTTAGCAAGCCCTTGTCCTTTGATTAGCTTAGTAGGACGGATGTCAAATTCATACTCCTGTATCTTGGCAATCCACTTCCCCATTTTTCCTTCACTATCCCCTTGGATAAGAATATCTTTTACAGCAGCTGTAGGCACAAATGCATTGATATGGGACTGCAAGATATACATGCGGAATGCTTTGAGGGATTTCACTAGGGCGTGTGCTTGCTTTTCCAATATGTTATATTTTAATTCTGCATCATGGAGCACCTGACTGAAGAAGGCAATGGACTGCTCGTACCCTTCCTCATTTTTCTGCAATAAAACTCCTGCTACTGTATGAGGTGATGCAAAAGAAAAGATCATGAAAGGTTTAGCATAATCTGGTCCAGCTAGCATAGGGGCTTCTGAAAAAGCATTTTTTATTCTGGTAAAGGCCTCTCGTGATTCCTGGGACCATTTAACTTCATTATCTTTCTTTAGCATGTCAGTTATATGTCTAACTATTTCAGCATAGTTAGGAATAAACCTTCTCAGGAAATTAATGCACCCTAGGAACACCTGTACCTCTTTCTTATTTCTGGAAAAAGCAATACCATTTATAACCTCTACCCTCTTAGGGTCTATCTTCACCCCATCTTTTGTTACAATGTGTCCCAAAAGTTTACCCTCTTCCAATGCAAATAAAGACTTTTGAGGATTTAGAGAGAGACCATACCTTCTGCATTTCTCAAAGGTTCTACGCAGATGCTCAATGTGCTCAGTATCATTTTTGGAAAATACAGTGATATCATCGAGGTAGACTACCATAAATTTATCTTGCTCCCCAACAAAAGCAATGTCCATGGCCCTCTGAAAAGTGGCCCCTGCATTAATCAGCCCAAAAGGCATCCTGGCATACATAAATGTACCCCATGGTGTGGTGAAAGCAGTCTTCTTTTGATCTTCTGGAAGTACAGCCACCTGGTTATAACCAGAGAATCCATCCATCATTGAAATCCTTGAAGCTCCAACCACCTTCTGCAGGATATGATCCATCTTAGGCAGTGGATAATTATCCTTTAAGGATGCTATGTTTAAATTTCTGAAATCCACACACAACCTTATTTCTCCATTCTTCTTTCGGACAGGGACTAAGTTTGCCACCCATTCAGAGTACCTCAATGGCACAATTATTTTGGACTTTAACAACTTCTTAATTTCCTTCTCAATGGAAGGAAGCAGGAGGGGATTTATTTGTCTGAGCTTCTGCTTATGAGGCTTTGCATCTCCCTTTAGTGGAATTTTGTGCTGCATTATACTGATGTCAAAAGTTTTCAAGTCCTGATAGGACCATGCAAACACATCCTTGTAAGACTGAAATAATTTCTGATATAGCTTTTTATATTCTTCAGGGATCTTCTTGGACAATTTTACAATTTTGGGGTCAGCCTTAGTACCAAGATTCAGGTCTTCTACCTGATTTTCCTCTATCATTTTTCTTGGCTGCAGTGGGACATCATTCTTGTCAAATAATATTTCTAGAGGCACCAGCCCTCTAGGTATAATGTTTCCCTTTAACTGCAACACTTTATTACCTGCCATTTTATTCTCCCAATTTCTTTCTGAAGTGTCTTCAGACCCACCTTCTTCTTCAACATCAATCTCCATGGAGAATTCCCCTATTGTTTCCAGGAATATCTTCATCTGTTCTTCATCTTCAAATACTTGCCAGTGTTTGATGTTATTTTGGACTGACGGCCGATAACGCACCTCAAATTAATATCTTAAAAGAGGTATCTGAGGTGGACGAAATGTACTGGCGGCCACAGCAAGGGAATCAACCATCCTATTCTATTCTTGGGGCATGAACTGGATATTAAATTCCAAGAAGAAATTTTCCACCATGTCCCAAACTTCATTCCTATAAGCTCTCAGCCGAGGATGTTTGGTCTGACACTAATTCCTGACTTGCCTAACCACCAGTTCTGAATCTCCCAGAACTTTTAAACTTTGTATGTTCATGTTCCTGGCTATTTGCAATCCTAACAGAAGTGCTTCATTTTCAGCCACATTATTAGTAGCTTCATATTCTAGCTTGAAAGACAATGGAACCCATTTTCCTGTAAGAGAAATTAATAATATTCCAGCTCCATTACCTTCTTTTGAATTTGCTCCATCAAAATGAAGTGTCCAGATTCCTGCTTCATGGTTCTCTGAGGGCTGCCCAGTCTGGATCTGACAGAAGGATGGTTCATGAGCATAATCCTGATCTTCTTCCAGCATCAAGCATGAGAAATCTCCTTCTTTACTATAGACTGGTGAATTAATAGAGTTATCAGCCTTCGTCACCATCTTGACAAATCTAGTCTCCCTGTACAACCTCCTCTCTTGGCCACCAAAAACTGGGATAGTAGCATATGTTAAATCCAACTTAATTGATCCACCAATTTTTGTTCCCTAGGACCTTGACAGCAACATGCCAAAGCGAGCTGGGATGTCAGCCACCACGATGTCCATTACCACACTTTTTGCTAGGATTTGGGACAAATTGACCACCAAATCCTTGATCATCCCCAAGCATTTAATTCTTTTGGAATCAAATTAATATAGGTCTTTGTATGGATGGGTGATTTGTAATCCTAGTTTTCCATGACTGAAAAAGGTAGTATATTATGGGAAGCTCCAGAATCTAACATACAGTTATGTAATAGCAGGTCATGAATCACTAGAGATACATAAAAGGGAGGAGTAGAAGCATCTAATTCCTCAACATGTGGACCAAATACCACCATGGGTATTTCTTCTTACAGGTTGAGACTATCTGGGGTGAGTGCAGTTTCTGGAGGAATCATAAAAGAGGTGACTTGGGATTGATATGCAGGTTGCTTTAATAGTTTAGTCAAAGGAACTTGGATTTTGACTTTTTCAAGTTCCTTTTGCAGACTAAAAACGGGAGAAGATTTTTCTATTACAACCTATTTTGACTCTTTATTTTCAGCTGAGGGTTTGACTTCTTTTGATACAGACTTGGTATTAGGGGGAATGGCTACTTTTTAAGAGGAAGGAATTTGATCATTAGACTGCAAATATTTGTTTAGAGGGCCCTTACCTTTGTCTGTGACTTTCTACGTTGTAGACTCCTTATGACTAGGTGCTTCCTTCTGGGGTAGCTCTTCTTCTTGATCTTGAGTACGAGTCCTCTTCCTAGAATATCTGAGATCATATCTTCTATTGAATTGTGCTTTCATGAAATCAGAAAATTGTTTACAATAATGATCAATTTCTGCGTCTTCTGTGTCTCTGGTCTTTTCTTCTTCTTGCAATGAGCACTCAACTCCTAGATTTCCCTGCAAAGGGCATTCTTCTCCATCACTGTTTGAAAAAGAAAGATTTGCATCCTCCAATCCATAGGCAGTGTCTTCAATAGAATCATCTACTGGACTTTCCAGGTACAATGGGTGTGGTACCTGATCCTGTTGCTCCTTTGTTTCCCTTGGAAATATTTGCAGGGGTGGTTTCCTGTACTGAGGATTGTAACCTCTGTTTTTAGCATTGTGGAAATTCTTGGGGGCTGAATTCTTGGTCTCCAATTCAAGCTTGACCAGTTTACCAGAAAGGTTCTTAATCATTTTTCTCATTTCTTCAATTCTGTCATTGGCTGAGTCTCTGTCTTGATAACAGGTGGACACCTCCTCTTTACCCCTTCTTCCAGTATCTTGTTCAGATTTTCCCTTTGATTTACCAGTGGAGGAAAAGTTTGCTTCCAACTCTAGTGCATCTACCTGAGCGTCATCCAGAGTAGCAGGCTTTCTTTCTCTGAGAGAGAAACCAAATTCTAAATCAAAAGCTGCTACAAAAACAACTCTAGCAGCAGTTTGATGAGGTTTCATATCAGCAGGAAGACTCAGATACAATTTATTAAATATTTTGATAAATTCTAATACCCCTTCATTATGTCTTTTCTTGAGTGTATTGAACTCAGTAAGACAATGTCCATGGTCTTTCTTCTCTCCCCATTTTCTGAGAAAAGTATCTTCCATTATTTCCCAAGTGGTAATAGAACGACCTACCAATGTCTTAAACCATTTTCGAGCTTCACCATCAAGATATTGGACAAACAGCCTTAAGACCACATCTAAGTGTTCCACATTAAAATTCTCTACGAAAGCACAGAAGACCTCAAGATTTTTTTGAGCATCAATCTCATTTTCCCCATTGAATCAGGGTAAAATCTTCAAATAATCTTGTGGCATATCATTCAACACTTGGGGTAATGCTAGAGGGGCATATTTATTTAGCAAGAAGTCTGGAACATTGGCCATTGGAGGGGGTGGAGGTAGTGCAATATTTTGATGAGTAACATGAGGAGGAGGAGTTGGAAGTGGGGTATGAATAACAATAGGAATGTAATGAACAACAGCCTGAGGTGTTGAGGGGAATAATGGTCTGTTGATAGCAGATACTTTAGTGACTTCTTTAACCTCTTCAACCTCAGGAGTAGGGTGAAAATTATCTTTATTTCTGACACCTCCTTGGGGTGGATTATCTGAATAGTAATAATCGGTATCTGCCATAGTGGAGTCGAGATCTGGCACTTGAGCTTCTTGAGAAGAAGAGGATGGAAAGTCTTCTATAGACAGTTCAGGGATTTCAGAGTGGACTGATTTTCTTTCCCTCCAATTTCTTCTATGTACGATCCTTTCAGGGTCAGACACTGAAGGTATCTTTGGTTGAGACGTATCTGACCTCAGGTGTGGCTTACAAGGAGCTAGGACTGCAAATAGATTTATCTAATAAACAAATGTGGTGTCACCAAGGTGAGGGATCTAAAACTCTCAACTCTTCATACTCACCTACTTGAAGAGTGAATTAGGTTTTTTCGAGGCCTAGGGATTTATATTTTCTCAACTTCGGTCCCCAGCAACGGCGCCAAAAATATGTTGTCGTTCCTAGAGACATCCTTGAGTTGTGAAAGACCAGTGCCTAGGACATCTTATATTAGCAAGGAGCATGTGGTATAACAGAGGAAGTTATCAATAAAAATCTCTCTTGCTATCTCTTGTAAAACAAGGAATATTAATCTGAATGGGACCAAGACCTTCAGAAACTGACACAAAGGAAGGAATAATGCAGAGGCAACATGCAAAACTCCACTATAAAAGAAACAGACAATTCAGAGACAACTTACTATAAAGAGGGCCAATTCAGAAATACCTCACAAAAATAAATTATTAGAAGGTGTATGTAGTGAATGAAATATTGAGAGAATATTAGTTGTCATTGAGCTGATATCCAGATACACAATACCACCATGTATGGGCTTATCAATCTAAGAATCCATACATGACAATAGTGTTTTAAAAACACCTTCCCAAAGAAACTAATATAGCATAAATATGTTTTAGATGAATAGTGGAACAGAATATCATGCCTGAGCCATATTTAAAGCGCTTGACTAATCCAAGCATGGGTATCAACTAGGATAAATCCATACTAAAATCAGTGAGCCACTCGCATTCCAGAAAAATGATACAGGGAAGATGGATGAAATGAAATGATCTATTTAAATAACACATAAGAGAAAGTTACAAAATGTGAAATACCAAAGACCAGAATCCTCTTTAACAGATGGAACTCCTCCTCACTGAGACCCTATGGGCTCTGAGCCTTCATACAAGAGTTCAACAAAATGTATACAAAAATCCTTTCACTGCATAATTTTTTGATAAAATCTGGAACCATAATCATCTATTCTTCGGGAGATTTATAGGAGAAAAAGAAAGCTCCAAAAGGGAGTAGGTGATGAACATTTAATTGTCTCATTAAAATGAGATGGCGGAAACGTGCACGCCCATACTGCTTAATGACTTCTGTAATGATGTATGTACTCTGCTGCTTTCTTACTGGAATAAATGCATTGGGTAGAAATGTCTTCAGGGATACAAAAAATAAGTAAAATCTCATAGACATTCTGTCCTTTTCTGAAAGAGAATGGTGTTGAAAAGAAATCCTTAAGGTATTTTTTCTGTGAATGGTACCCTCTACCTTCAAACTCTGAATTATGGTTTAAGATATTCAATGTTGAACGTTGAATGCCTCGATCATCCACTGATATTTCTCTGCTGCTCCATTAATGTCTCCATCTACGCAATCTGTGCTTTGAATGACTCTGGAGGGTTTGAAAGATTTTAACCCTTCTTCTTTAATGGAAGTCTTGTTGATATACCTCCCCAAGCCCTTTCTCCATAATTACAGCCTCTGAAAAATGGTCCTTTGGTGCGCTCTTTGTTGCTGAAATGAAGGTTGTAAATCATGGCGGTTTTCTGCCATTGTAACCCTGCAAAACCCGAAAAAGTATTAATAAAACTATGCACGGAGAGGAAGGATGCATTGATGGTCGTCAGACTGGTGATGAGACTATGGAGAGATGGTGAAAAGTGTAGTGGAAGGCATTGTGGAATGGTGATGCAGCATGGTGATGGCGGAAAATGCCCTGTGCAGGTTGGCGGAATGTAGAAATGTGAATGTGAAACCTTTTAATTTTGACCCTTTGGATATCTAAAGAGTGATGGGAGAAATACGATAAGCTATGTGGAAAGGGTGACATGGGGTAGGACACGTGGTGGATGAGTAAATAATCTGGACCGTCCGATCTCAGGAGGAGATCGACGGTGGAAAACGTATCGGAGGAGGATGAAATGGTGGGCCAGGGGCACTATTGACTTGGATTAACACCCGTGCAGCTTCATGGAGCAACTACCGTCGGATGGATCGTCCCAGATCGGACGGCTCTCATGGATATCGCGCTGTGTCTATGGACGAACGATAACGCGTGATGGAGGGCGGTTTTTGGGCCGTACGTGGGGACACGTGGAAAACGATGTATGGAATCGCTCTGAAATGAGAAATACCGCCTGCCTCGGAAAGGCGGTGCGATATAAACCACCGATTTTGTACAGTCCACGAAGCGGGGACCACCAGGGCGGGAGTACTGTGAACCGTTGATTTTGCAGGTTGATCGGACGGTGGACGGGTGATTTGAGTGATGAACAGAGTGGGCCACGAGCGCAGTGAAGACTTGCGAATGCCGTCAGATCTTTACAGATCGACAGTTATAAACGCGCCCGATATATATATATGTGTGTGATAAGCACTTCCGGGTTTAGCGCTTGGTCTGGCACCAAGGTTACTTGGATAAAAAGACTGAGGGGCTAGGGTCGAAAGGTGCCAATCCTTATATATTTTCAAATGTGGGTTTTGGCCATTTTTAATGCGATTTTTAGGCTAGGCAAAGGTAACAATAGGCAGAAAAGGGATTTTTAGGTCAAAAGTGGGGGGTTGAAGAATTTGAGCAGGATTTCTTGAAAAAATTTAATAGGAGGCTAACATGATTAACAGGGCCAACCAACATCTTGAGAAGCTCCTAGAGAAGGCAAAAAAACACAATGATATATTGAGAAAGAGGGTCAAGCACTACTTCAAGGAAAACCAAATTGCAAGATCAAAGCTCAAAAAGGCCAAATAAAGACTTGAAACCCTAACCAAGAAAAATTAAGGGGAAAAGATTGATATTCTTGCTAAGGCATCACTCATTTCCTAATGC
The DNA here is from genome assembly GCA_034641835.2 of Pinus albicaulis. Lineage (NCBI taxonomy): Eukaryota > Viridiplantae > Streptophyta > Pinopsida > Pinales > Pinaceae > Pinus > Pinus albicaulis. Next base: position 46,050 of record JAXQQM020065656.1, read on the forward strand.
ATCTCATCAACATCCCACAGCAAAAAATTTAAAGAAATTTGGGAAAATTTTGAAATTTTTGAAATTTTTTGTGTTTTTGGAAATTTGACATAGTCAAACTGGCAAAAGCACAGCGCCCTAGGATTTGCACTTTTCCTAGGGATATCCAATGGAGAAAATGAAGCCACCATTGGATTTATAAGGTCAAATACAGTAAGGAAAACCTCTTTACAATTTTTTTTTGGGTCAACAGGGAAGTGAAAAAGTAAAAAAAACAAAAAAAATGACATTTCTGCCCTATTTTGGAGGTTGGCAATGTAATTTTGACCTTCCTTAGGAGAATTTTGTTTTGGAGTGTCAAAACTTGACCATTTTGGAAACTGGGCATAGATCTGGAAAATAGATAGGACATGATTTCCAATGAGCTCTCCTGAGCTCAATTTGGACACCTGGAACCCCCTCAAAAATGGAGCTGAAGTTGGCACTGCACTTTTGACAAATTTTGTGAGTTTGTTGATATTTTCCAATTTTCTCAGTTTTTCCAGTTTGACCATGGTCAATGGGATTTTTACCAATGTAAATCATGCATGTAAAAATAATTATGATGTGATTTACTTACCTAGGGGTAAATACATTAGGTGAAAAGTTTTGATGACATGTCATGAATCAGTTTGCAAAAAGGTGAGGGATGAGGCATTTTGACCTCCCTACACTCTAGGTATTCAACTCAGTTTTTGGTGGAACACCTCCTCAACTTAGGAATTCGACCCCTAAGGTTCGGAGAGGTTGTTTCAGGTCTATAGCTTGTACTTTTTTACTCATTTCACAGGTTATATGTTGATGCATTGATTAGAGACTCTAGTGTAATCAATATTTGGCAGGAAATTAATGAAAAGGTTGTAGCTATTTCTTTGGGATACCTGTGGTATGGAAATTTATCATTTTTATTCTTATGTCTCATTATGTATGAATTTTTTGTTTCATGATCCATTTCATTTCTATGATATGCTAGTTTTAATTTGATAAGAATAATACATTTCTCATGCTCTGTTTTGGGAAAACCTTCATAGTTTGTTCATATTCTTCAGTTTAGAAAGAATTCATGCTTATCCTTGATCTTTCTAGCTCCTCATCAATCTAGTCCATATCACCCCAAAACCCTAAAGTGTTTTTTTTCTACCTACGTTGCCCCATTGAATCTATGCATCCCTAATCTTATTTTCCTTGAACTAACCTCTTTGACCAAATTCACCCATCCAAAAACTCAATTCAAACAAACAAACCCATGTACTTATATATAGCCTAAAATACTAATTCATCCAGCCCTCTTGGCTGTGATTTTATGGAGAGAGCCCTCTCTGGTTTGGTAAATCTAGATACCATGCTAAAATATTTCTCTATATTTACCTTTGTTTGGACACTTTCTCATCCTTAGAGATCCGACAGAGTAATAACAGATAGGTGTTGTTGCCGGGGAATGAAAGATTTATTTTCCCTGGGTGTACAACAAGAAACATTAGAATTTTATCCTTTGGATGATAGGCTTAAGTTTCAGAAATGATGATTTAATAATTGTAGTGCCAATATTTTAGAGCTGGCTTCGAGAAGATATACTATAGAAAATCCCGATCCTCATCCAGGTGATCCAATCGAAGATTGAGAGAAGATATTCCGAATACATAGATACCAAACTACAAATATTCAGTCAGGACCAATTCCATTGGTAAGATCTACTTCTCTGCCTACTAAACTACTAGCTCTTGAAGATATACCATATGATTTGAAATTTGAATTATCATTGTTTAGATATAAGTCTAAAACCTCTTTATAGGACATATTTTTCGATCCTTTAAGACTTTCTGAGGTCAAGTCATTATCTGAATTAGATCTTAGTCCTTTGAAAGATTGGTTCTTTGAAGAGATTAAACCTGAGTCAGACCTTGAAATCAAAGATTGGATCCAATTCTAGCATCAAGAATCAATACCTATCTCGACTCAACCTCAAACTCAATAAATTGTAGCTTTTTCATCTGCACTTTCGACCTCATCATTTATACCTACTACTTCATTACCTACAACTGATGTTCCATTCCGTATTTAGTGTTATGAAATGAAATCCAAAAATAGAAGAAAAGAGAGATCAACGCCTTAGAAATAAGCCACTTCAAGGGGGAAACCTCCTTTACATTACATAAATGAACAATTCTTGGATGATACAAATGAAAAAACCTCCTTCTATATATAGGAGTCCATGGGGTCACAATATAATCCTAGCCAACCTAACAATAATAATGTAAGGAAACAATAATAACAATATTTGGGTTACAGGGGTACAATAATAACAATAAGGGGGCTACACTAACAAAAAGAAGGGACTATACTAGTAATATAGGGACCTAACATGCCCATGTCCTTCAAAAAAAGTGTTGTCCTCAACGCTTGAGTATATATGGATGCTTCTGTATAAAATTATCATCCTCCCATGTAAAATATTTAGTGGGTAAGTTCTTCCACTTGATGAGATACTCTAAAATTGATCGATTTCGTAGCTGCCAAGTTCTTGTTTCCATGACTTCTTCAGGTTCCAATATGATTTTTCCTTCCTCATAAATTTTTGGAAATATTTTCTATACAATAAATTTGTCACCTATAACCTTTTTTAAGCATAAAACATGGAAAAATGGATGCACTTGCAAAGAAGCGGGAAGCTCCAATTTGTATGCCATAGTACCAATATTTTGCAACACCTTGTAAGGGACATAGTACTTTGGCGATAATTTATTATCCTTCTTAGCTTGCTTGAGTCAAATTTGTTTGTACGGTTGTAACTGTAAAAATACCCAGTCTCCTACATCAAAACTTCTCTCATTGCTATGTTGATCTGCCTGTTGTTTCATTCGAATCTGTGCCAAATTTAGGTTATCCTTTAAGAGTTGGAGAACATGTTTTTGATGCTCGATGTGATCTTCCACTGCTTGAAACTTATAATTTTCTCTTAAATATGATGTGATGGACGATGGATTATATCCATAAAGTGCCATAAATGGGGTCATTTTTCCTGCATTATGGAAGGAAGTGTTATACCATCATTCAATGAGAGTTAACCAATTGACCCATTGTGTTGGTTCATCAGATACAAAACAATGAAGACATCCTTCCAAAAATTTGTTCAATATCTCAGTTTTACCATCAGATTGAGGATGATAATATGATCTATGAGCTAGTTGAGTACACAAACAAGAAAATAATTCCATCCAAAAATTTCCAGAAAAAATTGGTTCTCTGTCACTTACAATAACCTTTGGGTTTCCATGTAGCTTTTGAATTGTTTCCATAAATTCAGTAGAAATTGTATTTTCTTTAAATGGATGATATAATGCAAAAAATGTGCATACTTGGTAAGTCTATCAACTACCACCATGATGACACTCTTTCCTTTGGAATTAGGTAAACCTGTGATAAAATCCATGGAATATCCTCCCAATGTTGACTTGGAAAGGATAAAGGTTGTAGAAGACCCAGAGTATTAATTGTCTCAACTTTATTTTGCTGGAAAACCAAACATTTAACCACAAATTTTTTAATATTAGATTTAAGGTCATCCCAAAAAAAAAATGTCTTCACCCTGTGGTAAGTTTTCAAAAATCCCGAGTGTCCTCCTAAAGGAGAAGTGTGCAATTCCAAAAGATTTTTTTTTTTTAGTTGGGAATTCTTAAAAAGATATAAGCGATATTTGTACCATAAGGAATCATTTTTCCAACTGAATGTATCAGATGTACTAGGATCTTACTGCAACTTTTGAATAGTTTCCACACTTCTTCATCCTTCTTCCATTCATCCCTTGCTTCGGTTATCCAATCTGGTTGGATAATAGAAATGGCACAAAGCAATGCTTCCACCTCTTCATCCTTTCTTGAGAGTGCATCTACAAAAAAATTTAGCTTCCCTTTTTTGTAGATAATTTCAAAGTCATAACCCAACTTCTTTGTGACCCATTTTTGTTTCTCTTCTGAAGATAGTCTTTGTTCCAAAAAGTGTTTAAGAATATCATGATCAACTTTTACCTTGAAGTGTCTTTCCATTAGGTAGGGTCACCATTTCTTTAGTGCATGTAGTATTGCCATCATTTCATTCTCATAAATAGATTTCTGTAAATACCTTTTTTTGATTGGATGACTTTCAAAAGAAATGGTTCTTCCTTCTTGCATTAAAATGACACCAATTCCATTTCCTGAGGCATCACATTCCAAAATAAAGGTTTTTGTGAAGTCTAGCATAGCTAAGACCGGTGCTAGGCACATTGGCTCTTTAAGATGTTCAAAGGCCTTAGTTGCTTGAGGAGTCCATGAAAATGCATCTTTCTTCAATAATTTTGTTAGAGGTGCTGTTATTCTCCCATAATTCTTAAAAACTTGCGATAATACCCTGTTAACCCAATAAATCCTCGCAACTTCTTTATGGTTGTGGGGAATTTCCATTCCTTAATGGCTTTAGTTTTGTTAGGGTCTACCTTAACACCCCCATTAGATACAATATGACCTAGATATTCCACCTCTTTAACTCCAAAGAAACATTTGGAGGTTTTTGCATATAATTGTTTCTCCTCCAATAGTTTGAGCACCTTGTCAACATGTTGAACATGATCCTTCCAAGACCTGTTGTAGATTAGTATATCATCAAAAAATACTAACACAAATTTTCTAAGGAAGGGTTTGAAAATGGAATTTATCAACCCTTGAAATGTAGAAGGTGCATTGGTAAGGCCAAAAGGCATGACCAAAAATTCATAATTATCCCCATGAGTTTGAAATGTTGTTTTCAGAATATCTTCAATCTTCATTCTAATTTGATGATATACTAAATGAAGATCCAACTTGGTAAAATAAATTTCTCCCTGTTATTCATCAAATAATTCATCGATCACAAGATTGGGAAATTTATCTTTAATAGTGAGCTTATTGAGCTCCCTATAATCCGAACACATGTGCCACGATCCATCCTTCTTGTGCACCAATACTACTGGAGCAGAGAAAGAAATTTGACTAGATTGAATTATACTATCCTCTAACCTTTCTGCAATCATATGTTCAATTTCTCTCTTTTGGACATAAGGATATTTGTAAGGCCTGATGTTTGGAGGAACACTTCCTGGAATCAAATGAATATTATGATCATGATCACGAATAGGTGGGAGTCCTTTGGGAATTTCAAACACCTTGGAATGATTGTTCAAGACTTTTTAGATATCTCGAGAAATATATGATTTGATGTTGGAACTTCTAGTTAGCATAATTGTGAAATTACGCTTCGTTGTTCTTTATTTAGAATATATTTCATGAAATTAGAGATTATTTTATTTCTTGACTTCCCTTTATACCCCGTAATTCGATTTCCTTTCCTTCCGAAAAAAAAAATCAAGAAATTTCTTGAAAATTAAAATCTACCATCCCGTAAGATTGTAAACAATGTACTCCTAGTACAACATCAACACCTCCCATTGGAATGGAAAGCATTAGACTATTCAATACATATTCCCCCATGGATAGATTGATATTATGGCATTTTCCAGAGAAATTTATAGTTCCTCCATTTTCAACTATCACTTGACATTCTGGTGCTGGGTATAAGAATCAATTCAATTACTTGGCTACGTTACAATGAATAAAATTATGGGCACTACTCGAATCAATCAGCATTATTACCTTTTTCTTATTGATATGTCCTTCTAACTTGAGAGTTTGAGGAGTGGTAAACCAATGCATTACACGATATGGTTAGACTCATTTCTTCTTTCTGTAGGGTTGGTTCCTGGTGTATATCCACTTCTTGTGAAGTTTCTTGTTCATTTTCTTCCTCCTCTTCACAACCTATGTAAAATAATTTCTTCTCATCACACTTATGAACTTTAGTGTATTTGCTATCACAGCTGTAGCAAAGCCTTTTTCCTCTTTTTTCTTCCAATTGTTGTGGTGTCAACCTTGTAGGTTGTGTAAGTCTAGGAGTAGCAACACTTCCATTTTTATATATGTGAGTGGTAGGCTTCCTTGTCGCCATAATTTTACATTCAATTTTCTTGCCAACCCGAATGCCTTCTCCAATAAATCAGGTTCTCAAACTCGAATCTCATGTTGGATGTTATCATTTAAAGTCCCTATGTAGACATCAATCCTGTGTTCCTCTGGAATATCAGCTACCCTTATATTCAATTTTTGGAAGTCCTCAATGTGCTCCACCACTGAACCCTTTTGTTTGAGATTTATCAATTGGCTAAAGAAGGTGTTGCTCTTGGTATCCTCATAAGGTGCTATCATTTCCTCCGTAAAAATTGACCAAGTGACAATTTTTTTATGGGATAAAATCCATCAATACCATACAAATGCATTTTTTTCTAAATATAAAGTTGCAATTTGTACCTTTTGTGTGTTTTGCACATTATTAAGATCAGAATATTTCTCCATTTGTAGTATCCATGTTACGGAATCCTTGCCATCAAACTTCCTCATATCGATCTTTGGAATATGGTGGGCCTTCAATTCAACATTAGAGTTTATGGAATCACAATTAACATTTATTTTTTTCTCATCATGAGTTTCCTCTACTATATTTCCACCATTAGGAATCATTTCTTGTATCAACCTTGTCATCAAACCTTCAATGTATTCATTTAGATCATTCTTCATGTCTTCCATGTTGTCTTTAATTTTTTCATTGATCTTAGCTTCCATGTCATACATCTTAGCTTCCATGCCATTCTTCAAACCATCCATATTAGCTTCCACGCCTTTTTTCAAAACTTCCATTTCATTTTTTGTTTCTTTTTGCGAGAGAGAAATTTTGTGCACTTTCTCTTATAATTTTGATATGTCATGTTGCGCTTCTTCCTCTTCATGAGTCATAGTAGAGACTTATGAAGTCTTAATGGGTGTTGAATTCTTTTTAGTTGGCATTTTAGAACCTGTTGGTGTCCCATGTTTTGATAGTTTGGCAAATCAAAAGACAAGTCAACATCAGAACCAATATTTAGAGTTATAGGATCTAGTCCTCCTATTCTTAGAGAGGGATCTCTCAAATGTTTGTTTGCAAAGGTTTATCTTGTGTGCTTAGAGTATTGGTTTTAGACTAGTTATTAAGTGCGGGTGTTTGTTTGTTTTTTTGGTTGAATTGACATGGCAGAATATGAAAGGTCTAGGAAAGGTAGGTAGAAAGAGGAAGTAGTAGCTTCATTGGGCAATGGAGTCAAAAAGAGGTAATGAAAAACTTATCATTAGATATGGGATATCAGAGGGAAAATCTAACTTGGCCACAGGATCCTTTGTTTTTTGGAATGAAATGGACATCAATTATTTGGAAAGAGAAGTTTAATTCTCAACAAAGGGAATTTGAAAACAAAATTTGAACCATAAAGAGCTATTTGATAGAGAGGGCTAACCAGAAATTCTACATATCACACTTTTAAGAAAATAATGATTTCAAAACAACTTTTTAAAATGAAATCTAAGATTCGGGGAACACCCTATTTCCTCAAATATTTTATTTCAAATGACTTAGAAAACATAAAAGATTCACTGATAATTGCAGTCATAGAAGAGGGAACACCTAACACATCTATGATCACAACTATAAAGACCTTTAAGACAACTGTTTAAGCAAGGACAAAGGGAAAGATCAGAACAGACCTCCTTGGCTCACTATAAATAGAAATAATTCAAAGGGAGACTTCAATAACAGCCTTTAAGTGGCAGCAAACAAGCAGGGAGAACCATAAATCATGCTGAAACGAACTTATTTGAACTATCATAGAAATAAACAAGAATGAGGACTAAAGAGAGAGATTAAAGACTCTAAAATACCTCAGAAGGAGAAAACATGAAACAGTGAAGGAGGAATAGGTCTAAGGTTCTTCCAGGAGTCATTTCTTAGCCTAAAAATTTCAACCTACTGTAGTAAGAAATTATGGAACAGAATGAACACAGGAGAAAACATTAAACAGTTCAGAATACTTCACCAACAGCCAAGTTCATGGATCCAATGATAGAGCCTTCTGAGGAACAAGCATGCAACAACATCATCAAGGCTTCCAAGATTTCAGTTTCTTCTCCAACTTCAACAGACTATGTATTATTTCAGAGAGTTTCAGTATTACAACTAGTGATCAACCAACCAACCCCTCTCTCATCTTCTCTAGTAATATTTATAGAAAAATGAGGAGGTGAGATCTGATAAAAGATCTCCAAAGATAATTAATATAGAATTAATGGTTCCTCGGCCCTTGGGGGCTCGATGAAGAAAATTACATAGGTGTCCTTTGTATTAAATGATTTACATTAAGATTTAAGCTCGGTGGGAGCTCTAATTGACCTTTGAGGCTCTGTGTGGTGTTAAAGTAACTCTGCTGATATTTTGTCATTAAGTTTGTTTGCAGAATTTACTCTTTGGTTGTGCTTGAGACAAATATCTGATCCTGATCAATAACTTCGGCCTCTAATATGAATGCTTTGAGGCACAGGTGGCACTGTGGTAGCTGGGAGGAATCAATTTGCCTCAGATGTGGCGATGGAGGCTTTCTTGTTGATAAAAACTTATGATTTTCTTTAAACTGTGTTTTATTCGAGAGGATTAGGCTTTTGATAATCTATATTAGCCGTAATCCCCATAGATCTTGTTTTCAATCTCATGTTTTGGTGCGTTCCTGTCTTCGACACTGATACTCTTTGATTTGTGCTTGATTCGCTGTGTTTTTTGGTGTGCAGGGCTACACAGGGGTCGTATGGAATAAATGCCTCATGAATCATTGACGAAACATGGAGTTGAACCCTGTGAATGATTCCCTTTGATGAATCGAAGGCGGGAGGATCGTCACCCTCAGCCTTTGAAAATCTCTTTAGCATAGCGGAAAAACCATTTAAACCCTGCAAAATACGAACACCATTATAAAATCATGCATATATAGGTTTGTTGTTTCAGAAGGCATGTGGAGAGAGATTGATTAGAGGAGGTTAGAGGAGAGCGGATGAGGAAATTAAATTGGAACCGTCGATCGCGCAGAGATCGACGGTTGGGAGCGAGGGCGAATAGTCAAAACAATAGAGTCATTTTATTTGGGCAAACAGAGAAAATGGGCTAAAACCTTTGTTTTGGAAAAAAAGTGGGGGAAAAATGAGTTTGGGGATCGGGACACACGTGGGCCGTCAGATGAGATTGGCCCACACGATCAACGGTGGAGATCGGGTACTGACAAACCTTATACAACATGCTCGGACTTCAAAAAAAAGTTAATAAAATCATGCTGTATAAAGTCCCCCGGGTCCAGATTTTCTGACTGTGCGGGGAAACAATGAAGATCCGCCCCAATTAAAATTTTCCGCGTGGATGCTGTTGTGGTGCTGGGGACCACCAGCTCTTGTGGGACTGTTGATTGCTACTGTGGACGAGGGGACCAGGGCGATGGAGTGTGGGCCGTCGATCTGCAGATCAGATCGACGGCAGAGATGTCTTTAAATAACCGCATCGTACCACGTTTATCTTACAAGCCTCTTCAGAGCGCGATCACCATCTGATGAGCTGGCCTTAGATCGGACGGCACACGTCAATATCGCGTCGAGCCGATATCCGACTTTTAATGCCCAGGGAAAACAGTATCGTCATACCGCCCAAGGCCATGTGTCAGCCAACGGTGTTGATCGTTGTCAATCGGGGAATACCATTTTCCTCTCAAAAGTGGTGCGAACAACCCGCCCGGTTTTGAATAGTTAATGACTGAAAATATTTAAAACCCAAAAATTTAATATAACAAAGGTTTAAGCTTTGGGGGCGGAAAATATATTTGCAATACGGTTCGGCGCTCGTCTACGGGGCCGTGGGTTATATGGAAAGCAATATGACCGGGGGTTTTATGCACAGGGCTAATTGGCATCGAGTATTGGGATAAGTGCTTGGATGACTAGCGCTTGGTTCCAACACCAAGGCGTATGTAGTGGAAATGGTTAAGGTCTTAGCCTAAGGGGGCTTAAACCTTAACACAAAATATTTATTTTTATGAAGTTTTTGATGTTTTTCAAAGGTTTTGTGGGTTTCGATAAGCCGAAGAAGGGGTCTTAAACCTTATCAAAGGGGTTTTGATGAAGGGGAAAGGGGAAAAACATGAAAATGAGGGATTTTAATGGGGAATAAAGGGGTAAAAATGAGGTTAGTTTTGGAAGTGGAAGGAAGGGGAAAATGGTGTTTGCAACAGTATTTTTCCTCTAAAATCAGTAGGATTTCTGAGTGTAAAATGAGCACAGCAGTGAAGATTCAGACAGAGGCATGAGACCTTCAAGAGTCTTCAAGAGGTAACACTTTTTAGCAGTAAAATTTTTTCCTTGAAGACTTCAAAAAAAATTTAGCCAGCATTTGATATAACAAATCTTATAGCTAGCTAACAGAACCTAAGACTGATATCTATGCTTCAATATTCCCTTGGAATCACTTCAAACTGATTTTTCAAACAAGACTTATGCAATTTGAAAACAAATACACACCTTTTTCTTTCTTTTAAGGAGCTCTATATTGAAACTGAGTTATCTCTGTGATTTTGGATCTTCAATATATGAAATTTGGTCATGTAGTATCCCTATGAATCTTCTTTCCAATGCCATAGGCTTAACCTGATTTGGATACTTCAAGGAAAATTTATTCCCAATCTCCCACAATGACCTAATTATGGATAGGTTTAGTAGAGAGAACTTGTACAGCATGCCACTATCACTATTTCCTCCTTTAGATCTGAAATTGATACATAGGAAACTATAGTATGTTTACTTTTAGACACTTTTTATAGAATCCCAATACGATTCTCAAAGAGAGAGTTAGGACGATTTCCCCATGGTCACCTTTTTGAGATGAAATTCGGGATCTTGAAAAAACCTTAACTTCCATAGATCATATCTCTGCAAATATTGCGAACCAAGATCTGCAATGTTTACATGACATTCCTCAGGATTTCGGCTTCGCCTGATAATTTTTTTAGCTTCTTAACCTTTGTATAAAAAGTGTTATATCGAAAATGCCATGATGAACTTTTTGGAGCCGCGAAACCCTAGAATCCAAAGCTCTAATACCAAATGTTATGAAACCAGCTCCAAAAATAGAAGAAAAGAGAAATCAACACCTAATAAATAAGCCACTTCAAGGGGGAAACCTCCTTTACATTACATAAATGAACTATTATTGGATGATACAAATGAAAAAACCTCCTTATATATATAAGAGTCCATGGGGTCACAATATAATCCTAGCCGACCTAAAAATAATAATGTAAGGGCACAATAATAACAATATTGGGGTTACAGGGGTACAACAATAGCAATAAGGGGGCTAAACTAACAACAATAAGGTACTATAATAGTAATATAGGGAACTAAAATTCGGCCAATCCCTCCTGTTGTTAATCCATCACTTCACTCAGCAGGAATCATGGCTAGGTTTTCCCCACTTATCTTACCTTCTCAATTGAATGATTTACCTCAGGGTTATGGCCAAAGAATCCACTTGTTTGATGACAGTTCTACCATATCTGCAAAGAAACACATTGTTAAGGTCAACGACTTCATATATTTGGAGGAATTCGATGATGACAATGCTAAAATGAGGATTATAGCCTAGAGCTTCTCTGGAGATGTAAAATTTTGGTTTATATCCTTGACTGCTAATTATATTGCCACTCTAGACTAGCTGATTGATGCATTTATAACCCGATGGGAGGTTAAAAAAAATAATTTACAGTTGCTTTCTAAGTATGAGACCATAAAGAGAAATCCCAATGAATCAATCCAATATTTCAATACTCGCTTCAATAGAACTTATAATGCAATTCCCGTTGAGATTAAGCCTCCTCCAGGATTAGCTCTCATACGTTATCCAGATGCATTTGATCCTGATATGTCTTACCAACTTAGGGAAATAAATCTAGCTACATTGGAAGATATGCAGAAGAACGCGGTCAGTGTTGAAGCAAATATGTTGATGAAGAGAGCTAGAGCTAGAAATGAGAGAAGATGTAATATTCCCAAATAGGAAAATCAGGAATATAGTGCATAAATATGGAAATAGAAGTGTTTAACATCACATCAAAATATGAGACCAATATGGAACCTTCTCATTCATCATAACAACAGAAAACATGTACAAAATAATGGGGCACAAACCATAACACATGAATCAATAAGCCTCCAATAGATAAATCACTTAAGAATGAGGTGCTGCTACTATATCAAAATGTGAAAGACTGCTACAACGTAGTCATAGGAGCACTGCTATAGCATATGATCATAAAAAATATTATAGGGCTGAGATATGCCTCAATAGATACAAAAATAAAGTTCTAGGCTCTATACAACCTCCAAGAAGAAACCCAAGAGGGTTTTCACAAATACACCAATATACAAGAAATGAATCAAAGCCCTAGGGCTGAAGATTCACTGCAACATTACAACTGGAAATATATGGTTGATATGATGTAGCAAAGAATATAGCTTCCTCCAATAGAGTCTCTAGATGAATGGCTGATCCTTTCACTGGAAAACCTTCTCCCCAAATGGTGTATTGAAACAATCCCTGCAACTCCTCCCTAAAATAACATAGTCCAAGACTAAAACTATGTTGTAGGAGAAAATTATAGTGTGGCCAGATGCCAAATGCTGCAATGAGTCTCAAGGGCCATCCTCACTAGCCTCCCAATGGAAGGAAACCTTCCTCCACCGAAAAACAGCTCAAAAACCACCCAAATGTATTCTCCACTGCTTCAGCCTGCAACACAACACAACCCTATGCGAAATGGCGCCATAGATGAAAGATGGAGCTTGTATTTATTTTCCATCCATGTATAACTTATTGATCCAATATGGGGCATTATTTCTTATAGACCTCATGATCCATTTTGGGATATAAGAAGTGATGGTGATGGCCACTCCCTAGGGGGGTGTTGGGGAGATGATATCTTTTTCAGAGTATGCTCAATGTGCACCTCACATCATACACCTTCTCCAAGCATGTGAGAGGATTGGGGCAGCAAGAAAGTGGTTGGGAAATCACTCATCATATCCTATTATGAAGCAGTTAGGAGTAGAGTTGCGCTGGTTTCACTTGAGGGATCATTATCCTTCTCCAGTTTTATATATGGCAGCCAGTATAACTCTAATTATGATTCCATTTGTTGATGATGTCCTTATCATTGTTGTAAGCATGGTTGGAGAGATGAAACATGGATTGAATTTTCTTATTAGAGATGATATTCTCCACATTACTTATGTTTCATATTTAAGGGAGAGAATTTGACCATCCATGATTGTTGCATTGGATCTCTTGTTTCCTTATGGGATGAGCCATTTGGGTAACTTGAGCATTAGTAGGCACACAAGTCCCTCATGGGTAAGAGTGGGATTTCTGCTCGAAAACACCCTGTGATAAACAACACTGCAGACTTAGCTAAACAACTCAAGCATGCATAGAAATCTCCTAAGACAAATCCAGATCTAAACATATTAGAGAATAATCCAAGTAATATTCCCAAATGGGATAAGTAGCAATATAGCTCACAATAATGGAAATAGCAGCAAGTATTAATACATTACATATGATCCAAATGATATATCCATGTTATTAAGCATAACAGCAATAAATGTATACAAAATATTGGAGAAAAAACCCCTCAAGCTAGGCAAGAGAAGCCTCCATCAACCAATAGCACCAATACATGAGATGTAACTGCTACAAAAAATGTCTGAAGCAAGTACAACAAAATTTTAGTGACTAATACTACAGTTGGAAAATATAAATGAATGGATATAATGATACCATGCTCATACAAGGCCAAAAATGGAGATCTATGCTCCCATACACATTTCCTAGATAACCTAGGATGGGTTTTTGGAAATACACAAAATAAAAATGGTGAAACTAAAGCCCTAGGGCTGAAGAATCACTGAAACTAAAGCACAAAGAGGAGGTGGCTGAAACTGATGTAGATCTGAATGGAACTCCTCCAATAGGCTCTCTCAATGAAGAGTGTACCCCTCTAATGCAAATCAAACACTCGAAATGGAGCACTGAGCTCACCCCTGCAACAGATCTCTAAAATAGCACAGTCATGGACTAGAACTGCACTGTAGGGGAAGATGATGACTTGGCCTGATGCCAAAATATGCCATGAAGCTCAGGGACCTTCCTTACTGATATCTCAATGGAAATAAACCTTCCTCCACTGAAAACAAGCTCAGAAATGATCCAAAGAAACCCTCCACGGCTGCACCCTGCAACTCAACACATATCTAAATAGAATCTACATTGTAGAATAAAGTTGTAGCTTGGCCAAATGCTAGAATGTGGAAATAATTCTCAAGAACTTCTCTTGAGTAGGCACTATAAGTCCCCCGAGGATGAAGGTGGGGTTCCCGCTCAGGAACACCCTGGTGCTAAACAACACTGCAATCTTAGCAAAATAGTTGAAGAGAGAAAAAATTCTTAACAATCCACAACCAAATAATAATTCAAAACATGAACACAATGGCTGCCATTCTTTTCCTTATATTCTTAGTGAGCTTCCTCACCCTTAGCCCCACTCATTGTAGGCACTACTTCCATGCAAAGGATCTCCCTCCAAAATTGCGTTGTCCCTCACTGAATTTCCACTACTTCCATACCAGCGTCATTGATTTGGTCAAAGTTGACCCAGTCCACATGCTTCTTACCTTGTTCACACATAAGGGAGCTTTATCCAACTCTTTTGATGCCCTCCATTCACATTTGGAGTGGTTTTATTCCTACTATGGAGACTGATGGGTCTCCATACCCTCTTATTATT
>JAXQQM020068798.1:0-24075 GCA_034641835.2 Pinus albicaulis
TGGGGAAAGTCATCCATGTCTAAGTATCTCTTGAAAATTTGGCTTATGGAATGAAATGATACAAAAAGAAGGGGAATTAAACAGATGAAAAACAAAGAGTAGCCTAGGATCTGGTAAGTACTTTAAAACTAGCCAGCCTTTGAAAAACACTTAAGAAAGACATGAAAGTAAACTAGGATTTGGTAAGTAATTTTAAACTAGCCAGCCTTTGATACACTTTCAATAGAAAACATATAAAAACACAGAGAGACACAAATGATAACAAAGGATGGTCTAAGATCTAGTGAGTACTTCTAAACTAGCCATCTTTTAACACATTCCAAGGGAAACATTCAGATAGTCTTTGGGGATAAAACTAGGACCAGGGCACACCATATCTTCCCTAGTTCATCTCTACTTAACATGAAATGAAAGTAACATCCAAGAACAATATTCAGTTAAAACAATAGGACGAGGGAACGCCAACATTCCTATGCTTAAACTGAATTAAATCATTCCTAAATAACACAGATTGGAAGAAAACATTTAGATAAAGATTTTCAGTCAGAGAAGGGTACTGATATACAGTAGGTCCTAACTCTATGCATGCTGTTATTTATAAGAGAAGATGAACACAGTGAAAACAGAAACAAAATAATGAGTCACAATGAGAAAAACATCACCGTCAACATAGACTAGGATCCCATAAATCAGCTTGTATTTATGCTCCAAACCAGTTACAACTTTAAGTCCAATGCTTTAGTTTAGCAATCATCTACACATCTTAGCCTAACTTATCTATCACAAGCAGAGCTCCAAGGACCAGTGAACACTTATTTACAGGTAGAAGCATCAAGATCAATTACATTTCGATGTTCAGTAGCTAACTCAACCAACCCCTCTCTCATCTTCTGCAGTAGTATTTATAGAAGAATGAGGAAGCGAGATCTGATAAAAGATCTCTAAAGATAATTAATATAGACTTAATGACTTCTCAACCTTTGGGGGGCTCTATGAAGAAGCTTACATAGGTGTCCTCTGTATTAAATAATTTACATTAAGATTTAAGCTCGGTGGGAGCTCTTACTGACTTTTGAGGCTCTGTGTGGTGTCAAATTAACTCTGCTGATATTTTGTCATTAATTTTGTTTGCAAAATTTATTCTCTAGCTGCGCTTGAGACAAATATCTGATCCTGATCAATAAATTCGGCCTCTGATTTGAATGCTTTGGGGCACAGGTGGCACTGTGGTAGCTGGGAGGAATCAATTTGCCTCAGCTGTGGGGGTCGAGGCTTTCTGTCTGATGAAACTTTATGATTTTTCTTTTAACTTTGTTTTAAATGGGGATTAGGCTTTTGATAAACCATCTTAGATGTAATCCCCGAAGATCTGTCTTCAATCTTCTGTTCTGGTGTGTTCCTGTCTTCGACACTGATACTCTTTGATTTATGCCTGATTTGTTGTGTTTGTTGTTGTGCAGGGCTACACAGGGATTGAATGGCATCAATGCCTTGCGAAACACCGATGAAACTTGGAGTTTAAACCCTGCGAATGATTCTTTTTGATGAATCGAAGGCAGGAGGATCGTCACCCTCAGCCTTTGAATTTTTCTTCAGCATGGCAGAAAAACCATTTAATACCTGCAAAATACCAACAACATTATAAAATCCTGCATATACAGGTTTATTGCTTCAGAAGGCGTGAGATGGATTAAAGGAAATCAAAGGGAAGGCGGAGGAAGAAATTAAATTGGAGCCGTCGATCACACAGAGATCGACGGTCGGGAGTGGAGGTGAAAAAAAATAACATGAAGGGGTCACAATATTCGAAAAAATAAAAATAAAAATAAAAAGCGGAGAAAAAGGTTTAGAACCTTTGTTTCGGCGAAAAATGGTTGAAAAATGAGTGGGGAGCTCGGGACGAACGTGGTCCGTCGGATGAGATTGGCCCACGTGATCAACGGTGGAGATCGGGTAGTACTAAACCTTAGAAACATGCCTCGGACTTGAAAAAAAAAACTGGTTAATAAAATCATGCTGTATAAAGTCCCCGGATCTGCATTGGATGACTGTGCGAGGACCAACGAAGACCCACCCCAATCTGTTGATGCTGCATGGATGCTGACTGGGTACTCGGGGCCACCGGTTCTGCGGGACTGCTGTCGTGGCTGTGGGGACCAGGGCGACTATTTTTGGGCCATCGATCTGCAGATCAGATTGACGACGGAGATGCTTTTAATACCGCTCAGTACCTTAGTCTATTTGTCGGGCTTCTTCATAGCGCGATCATCGTCTAATGAGCGGCCTCAGATCTGACGATGCGCATCGATATCGTGCTCACTCCACATTCGAACATTAATGCGAGATGATGGCAGTTTTTCAACAGTGCTCAAGGTCACGTGTCGGCCGGTGGCGCTGATCACTGCCAAACGGAAAAAACCACCTCCCTCTCAAAAGCGATGCGATGAATTCCACCAGGTTTTCTTTTTAATATAACGAAAAAAAATATTAAAAACGCAAAAATAAAATATACACAAAGGTTTGTGTGTCGGGCAGGTTTTATATTTGCGATTTGGCTTGGTGCTCGGCTGCGGGGCCACGGGTTATATGGGAAGCAATATGACCAGGGGTTTAAGCACAGGGCTAATCGACATCGAAGATTTCAATAAAGGGGGAAGACTTGCACACTGTGTTACCTCCGATGCGATAAGCGCCCAAAATAGCTCAGCACCTGGTTCCAGTGCCAGGGCATATGGAGTGGAAATGGCTAAGGACTCAGCCCAAGGGGCTTAAACCTTTACACCAAAATATGTATTTTATGAAGTTTTCAATGTTTTTCAAGGGTTTTTGTGGGTCTCGATAAGATAATAAAAGAGTTATTAAACCTTATCAAAGGGGTTTTGATGGGGGGAAAAGGGAAAATATGAAAATGAAAGATTTCATGGGGAAAAGAGGAGAGAAAATGAGGTTAGTTTTGGAAGTGGAAGGAAGGGGAAAATGGTGTTTGCAGCAGTATTATGTCTTTGAAATCAGCAAGATTTCTGAATGTAAAATGGGCACAACAGTGAAGATTTGGACAGAGGCATGGGGCCTTTCAAGAGTCTTCAAGAGCCAACACTTTTTGCAATAAAATTTGTTCCTTGAAGGCTCCAAAAAATGTTTTAGCCACCTTTTGGTATAACAAATTTCATAGGTGGCTAACACTACATGTACTAAAGAAATGGCGACCTTACCTAATGGGAAGACACTTCAAGGTAAAAACTAATCATGATAGTCTTAAACACTTTTTGGAACAAAGACTATCTTCAGAAGAGCAATAAAAATGGGTCATAAAGATGTTGGGTTATGACTTTGAAATCATCTACAAAAAAGGGAAGCTAAACGTTGTTGCAGATGCACTCTCAAGGAAGGATGAAGAGGTGGAAGCATTGCTTTGTGCCATTTCTATTATCCAACCAAATTGGATAACCGAAGCAAGGAATGAATGGAAGAAGGACGAAGAAGTGCAAACACTCATTCAAAAGCTGCAACAAGATCCTAGTACATATGATACATTTAGTTGGAAAAAGGATTCCTTATGGTACAAAGAACACTTATATATTTGTAAGAATTCCCAACTAAAACAAAATATTCTTTTGGAGATGCACACTTCTCCTTTAGGAGGACACTCAGGATTTTAAAAAACTTACCACAGGGTGGAGAAAGAATTTTTTGGGATGACCTTAAATTTGATATTCAAAATTTTGTGGCAGAATATTTGGTTTGCCAGCAAAATAAATTTGACACAATTAATACCCTGAGTATTCTACAACCTTTATCCATTCTGTTATCACCCAAATTTTTTCAAAATTTTTCTTGAAATGTGTCAAGTTGGCCCTTAGGTTAGTTAGGTTGTACAACATCATGAAATGATAAATTTTTATGATGAACATATGTTTTTAAGTTTATTGTTTTAAGTTGTTAGTGATGATCTCGAGTCATATCAAAAGAGTAGATCTTGATTAGATACTTTAAAGTGACTTAAGGTTTTAAATATAGCCATTTGTCAGAAATGATCTGAGTCCGCAGTGATTTTAGTACAAAATTAACAGATTCTGCTGCGGAAACACCTAGTAATTCCGTAGCAAAAATGACACTTGTCAAAATAAATGTACTTTAAAATATTTCTCATTCTATAACGGTTTTCTGCATAATGATGAGTGGTTAATCTCTGAAGGTTTTGAGGTTATGTTGTCAGAGTAGGGTTATCATTTGAGAGTTAGGCACATTTAGCATCAACCACCATTTGAAATCTATTCCATTTTCCTTTTCAAATATATCCTCCATTTATCATACTTTGTTTCTCACTTTCGCAATCTATTACCAAAGCACCTTACTGTCATTCACATCTCCCGTAGAAATCCCTTGTTATACTAGCCATCCTCTACCATAGCAGCTCGCTGTCATCAAAGGATTTTTGCTGAACATGTGTAAAAATATAAGGAAGGCCACTGCCGCAGAACAAGAACGAGATGAATACACCAAAGAAAATTTATAAAGGGGGTTTTCCATTCAGGTACAAACCTACAAGTCCAAGCTTAATCATGGAAGACCCATATTTTTTTGATCTTTTTACAAAAGCAAGTTGCATCCAATTTTTTCAAAGGTTGCAAGGTCATCATAAACAAGTTTCATAAGAATTCGTGATCAATTTCAAAGGCACATATACAAATGTTGGTTTTCTTCATGTTCCAATTACACCTGATAGCATTTCTAAAACAACGGGAATCCTGAGAACTAGAGAAGAATGGTTTAAAGCTACCAAGTTTAACTTGAAAAGTTGTGATGATTATCTAAAACCTGAACATGTAGGGATTAAAATGACTGAAGGGATTCCTAGAACTTGTCTAAGAGATAATTATTCTAAATTATTGACAATCATACAAAAGTACTTTACATGCGAAGGAAGATTCCAAACAATCTACATGTATCACTTCAAGTTGTTGCTTCATTTTACAGGGAAGAAGTTGATATATATTCCTTTTTACCTCTTTAGAAGTCTTGGGAAAATGGCAGACAAAGTGCAAGGAAGACCTGAAAGAAGTGAAACTTCCATTTTTCACCATGGGTTGATGAAATTACTAGTGCTGGAGGAATTAAGT
The DNA here is from genome assembly GCA_034641835.2 of Pinus albicaulis. NCBI lineage: Eukaryota > Viridiplantae > Streptophyta > Pinopsida > Pinales > Pinaceae > Pinus > Pinus albicaulis. The sequence goes on from JAXQQM020068798.1 coordinate 5,121, forward strand.
AAATTGAACAGATATTGGGCATCATTCTTGTTCATGAATGGGTATGAAATGGATGTTTTGTCTCCAAGGAAAACTCCTAAACTCAAAGCTTCTTCTTTAAGGCAAGAGCTGAGCACCACTGCAGAGTTAGAAAGGAATAAACAAGAAGGTTTAAAATCGACAACTAAAGATATGGATGAAGAAACTGAATTCATTCAAGGGACAGTATCACCTCTAGCAACTAGCAAGAAAATTAACAAGCGTGTCATGGATAGCAAGACCAAACCTGCAACAAAAAGGTCTAAAAGGAACATTAAAGAAATTGTTAGAGGAAAAGGTAGACTTGAAGACATTCTACAAGCTATAGACATTGCAGAAACTCCTGTAGTGAAAGCAGCTGCGATAGAAGGATCTAGAGTCAGAAGAAAAAGACTTATAGCCAAGAAATTGGATTTTTCTCCAGAAGATTTAGGTTTTCTTTTAAAACCTAGAAAGCCTTTTACTAGATCCTAGATTTCTGAAACTGTCAATGTCAGAGATAAATAGTCAAATAGTGTTGTGTAACCAGCTCCAAAAATAGAAGAAAAGAGATATGAACGCCTTAGAAATAAGCCACTTCGAGGGGGCAACCTCCAATACATTACATAAATGAACAATTCTTGGATGATACAATTTACAAAACCTTCTTTCTATATATAGGAGTCCATGGGGCCATAATGTAATCCTAGTGGGCCACAATGTAATCCTAGCCGACCTAACAATAATAATTTAAGGGCACAATAATAACAATATGGGGTTTACAGGGGTACAATGATAACATTAAGGGGGGCTACACAAACATAATAAGGGGCTATCCTATTAATATAGGGACTTAACATGCCCCTCTCCTTCAAACAAGTGTTGTCCTCAACGCTTGATTATTTCTTGATGCTTCTGTATAAAATTCTCATCCTCCCATGTGAAATATTTTACAGGAAAGTTATTCCACTTGCTGAGATACTCTGAAATTGATCGTACTTGTTTCTATGACTACTTCATAACTTCTTTCGATGTGATGTTGATCTTCCTGTTGTTTCATTAGATTCTGCACCAAAGTTGGGTTATCCTTTGAGAGTTGGAGAAATTGTTGTTGATGCTCGATGTGATCTTCCATTAATTTATCATCCATATTTGCTATTATTTGATCCTTCAAACCATCCAACTTAGCCTCCATTTCTACTTTTAAACCATCTATTTCATCTTCAATTTCTCTTCGTAAGATTGAAACTTGTTGCACTTGGTACCGTAATTTTGATATCTCATATTGCAACTCTTCCTCTTCATGCGTCATAGTATAGCTTTTTGAGGGATTAATGGGTATGGAATTATTTTTTGGAGGCATTATAGAATCCAATACTGATAAAAATTCTAAAATATTCCCTTGGAATCAATTCAAATTGATTCTTCAAACAAGACTTATACAATTCGGAAAAATACACACCTTTTTCTTTCTTTTGAGGAGCTCGATATTGAAATTGGATTATCTCTGCGATTGTAGAACTTAAATATTTTAATTTCAGTACCAACGTATACCTCTAAATTATCTTTCAAATGCCACAGGTCTGACCTGATTTGGATTATCCAAGACAAAGTTGTGTCCAATCTCCCACAATGAACTAATTCTAGACTGGTTCAGTAGAACGAAATTGTAGGACTTGCCACGTGTCACTGTTTTGTCCTTTGTCTCTGAAATTGATAGCCAAGAAACTACAGTCTGTGCACTTGTGACCAATTTTTACGGCACTCAAATCCACTGCCCAGAGAGAGAGTTGTTGAACTTTTCCCACGATCACCTCTTTGAGATGCAATTCAGGAGCCTGAAAAAGCACTACATTCCACAGTTCATATCTCCAAAAATATTGCGAACCAAGCTCTGAAATTTTTTGACAAATTTCCTCAAGATTTAAGCTTCGCACCATATGAATTTTAGATTCTGAACCTTTTTATAAAAAAAGTTATAGCGCAAATTCCACGATGACCTGTTTAGGAGCCTGAAAAATACCTAACTTCCACAGATCATATCTCCGAAAATATTGCGAACCAAGCTCTGAAAGTTTTAGACAATCTTCCTCAGGATTTCGGCTTCGCACCCTAAAAATTTCAGATTCTGAAACTTTGTAGAAAAAAAGATATAGCGCAAATGCCACGATGACCTGTTTGGAGCAGCGAAACCTTAGAATCCAAAGCTCTGATACCAAATGTTGTGTAACCAGCTCCAAAAATAGAAGAAAAGAGATATGAACGCCTTAGAAATAAGCCACTTCGAGGGGGAAACCTCCAATACATGACATAAATGAACAATTCTTGGATGATACAATTTACAAAACCTTCTTTCTATATATAGGAGTCCATGGGGCCATAATGTAATCCTAGTGGGCCACAATGTAATCCTAGCCGACCTAACAATAATAATTTAAGGGCACAATAATAACAATATGGGGTTTACAGGGGTACAATGATAACATTAAGGGGGGCTACACAAACATAATAAGGGGCTATCCTATTAATATAGGGACTTAACAAATAGAGAAAGGGAAAGGAGAAAGTCATAGAGAAAACTGAAAAGGAGATTCTTGAAGGATAGTTAAGAGCAGTAAGGGAAGAATTAACTGAAACAAAGAGAGAACTGGAAAGATACAAGAAAGATAGACAAATGATAGATGAGGTTGAAAAGAAAGTGAATGACCGGGTTACTCATTTTGAAAAGTCTATTGGAAAAGCTAAACAATTGTTGAAGAAAACACAACCTTTATGCATCATGATGACACACACAAGGAAGATAAAATTATGGTTACAGGCAGAGAGGAGAAATATTCAAAGGAAATTCGAGGAGTTGAAAGAAAATATGGAAATAATGAAGACATAATCAGTCAAGAAAGATTTGGAAAGAGGAACTATGGAGAAAACTATGAAAACTACTCATGACGGAAGTACTGGTAAATAAGAAGGTGACAATGGATTATAGATATTTTTTGTCTTATATTAATCATATTTGACATGCAGGTATATTCATGGATCCTTTCAGCCTCAAAACCCAAGTTTTTTCAAGCCTATGATAAGTTAGGAAATTCCGCAGTGTATGCCAAGCTTGAAACACAATTTTTGCTGCGGAATTTCTGAAGAATTCTTTTTGGACTTAAGTTATTTAAATCGAAAGGGATGAAGGGTTTTGAAGGTTATGTTTAATTTTTTTTGGTCATTTAATATCATCCAATGGTAAAAAATAGCAGAGGATCACTACATATCACCTTTTTGATTGTGCTACGAAACTAGCTACGAAAATAGCTCTAAGACTTTGTCTTGACAACAAGGTTGATTTTGATGGCTAATTTTAAAAAAGAAGAAGAAAAGTAAAAATATATTTAAAGCTGATCCCCATGAGAAGGAAAAAGAGTGTCAGATAAATGTTAAAGAGTATCAGATCAATGGTTTTCTATTAGTGGTTTTTTATATGGAAATATTCTTTTAAGGATACAATTTGAAGATATCAGTTCACTGTATTGCCAAATCATCAAACTGACAACTCCTAAATGGTAGGCAGAGCATCATCATGAATACAGTTAGAGTATTAAATTCTTGTTTATGGTTAGCATAGTTGAAAGTCATGATTCCTTTCGAGGAATATTTGGATCATCTTCAGTGTAAATGTAATAAGTAGGTGTTTCAGTCATAGTAGGAATCTAACTCATAATTCGAAAGGTGTCAATTCTAGTTGTAAAAATCTAGTTAGTGGTTAGATTTTGTTAGAGTAATGGAGTTTAATGGTCTAGCCACTTGGCACACTGAATGTAAAGGCTATATTCCTATAATTAGAGAAGACTTCGATGTATCTAAGGTTGAAAATTTTTATCAAAAAACTACTTTTGTAAAGCTCTGGATTGACTGATATATACAGAAGCAGTTTAACTTTTTTAGACCTGAGATTCTCTGTATATTTCAATGAGTTTATATCTTATTTTAGAAATGTTTCCCTTTCATAGTTGTAATGATTATTACTCAGAATTGATGGTTAGGCATGCTCTGACTTCCTTTAAGTGTTGAACTATTGTCAAATGAGTTTTTTGGGTCCTATCCTTGGAAGGTTTTCGTTATTTTTTTTAATGCTTATTGCTCAAAATTCATGGTTATTGATGCTCTGACTTCCTTTAAGTGTTAAGCTTTGATGAAAATCTCTTAATACTTTCCTTTTTAATACCTTGATGTATCATTACTCAGAATTCATATATCATATGCTCTGACTTCCTTTGAACCTCAAGTTATTGGGATTTTCCTGAATGTGTCACTCTTTCGGTTGAGTATATACAAGCATCAGTTTCTATAAGGAGAGCTATTATTATCTTTATCCCTGTCACTGAATCCATAGCCCAATGGTAGTAAGCCTTACATCTTTTCAACCTACAAACATACAAAACCAAAACAATAGAGTTAACCATCTATCTATATTATTATTCCATATCATTAATCCTTGAGAGAGCCCTCTCAGGTTGAGGAGGCTAAGCCTCAGTCGAAAGATTGGTTTGAAATAGTTGCACAAGATTGGTTTGATGAGCAGCCTATCAGGTCTGATTTTGTGATAACATTTTGGTGCGTCTACCGGGAGTCTAAAGACATACATCTCCCGAAAATTATGAAGCTGAACTCTTGAAGGTAGCAGGAGCTCAGAATCTGTTCGAGGCTGCAACTACCTTGGCGACTCCATTGTTGAAGAATTCAAAATTTTCATAGATTCAAGGTGACTCCACTGCTTGAATATCATTAGCTTGATGAAGTTTCAGGATGAATTCCATTGCAAGAAAAAATTCCAGGTATGCTCCTATGAATCGGTCTCATATCCATGGCTTTCCAAATCCTATGCCAAAGGTTGAATGGTTATATGATCTTCCAATATTTAAAGATGAAAAGAAAGACAATGTTGCTCTTCATTTGGTTAGATTCCATATGAATGTACACAGTCTTAAGGTTCAGTTCCCTGAGGATTGTCTCATGAAGATTTTTATGGCCACTTTGGAAGGAAAAGCATGATTTTGGTATGAAAGCTTGCCAAATGGTTCATTAAATTCTCTTGCCAATTTCCATGTTGCATTTTATGAGATGTATAAAGACTATCATCCCTCTTTGTTGTTGGTCAAAGACTGCTGTAAACACTCTGTGATTTTTATTGAATATTTGGAGAATTGTTATGAGGATGATGAGTTCATGGATGAGGAAATTTTAGAGGCCCTTCATGACAATACCTTTCATCACCAAGAAGAACACCAAGAAGAAAGGATAGATCTATTTTAGATAAAAATGAAACCCAACAGGAGTTTATTTATGAAAACCATGTTACATCCTCTGAGTTTGATGAAAATTTGCAGCAAACTTGTCAGTCCTTTGATCATCAAGAGTATGTGAATGATTGCAAACAACAAGAGGAAATATTGGAATATTGTTTCTATAACCATCAGGGTAAGGAAAGGGTTGATTTTTTATGTCATTCCTTGGATAATTTTACATTAAATAATGATCATATTAATGAGCAAGAATACACTGTCTTTGAGAATTAGTTGGAACAGCAGTTGGATAACATACAAATGAAATCTTGTGTGGTTTAACAAAACATATATGAGCTATCCAAAGTTACAGAATGTTATGAGTATCATAAAAAAGATCATGTCTTCTTTGAACCTATAGCTGAATACATGGAAGATTTTTTCAGTCCAGTTTTCCAGTCTAATTTTCATTATGAAAATCAGATACATTCTAAGTTACCTTGGTCATCATAGTATCATGTCTACTTTGTGTTCAAGTGCAATCAAGAGGTTCAAGCGTCAGATCAGATCAATGATTGGCTTCATTGGAAGTTTCATGTTGATTGAGTTAAAGTGGAGAGTTGCAGCTAATAGGGTAGGTAGGAGTATGTGAATAAGCTCAAAGGTGAATGAGCATCTTTCGGTGGGTATGAAGTTGGTTTTTCTGCAGTGACCATCAAGCTTGAGCCCGAGGTGAAGGCCATTAGAGCTTGAGGAGGAGCTTGGAAAAATTTCAGAGTTTTATTCTAAAGGATGGATAGCAGCACTGGAGCTACTAGTTCTTAGTGCACCACAGGGGCACACTATCCCAAGTGGAGCCACTGTTATCACCCAAAATTTTTCAAAATTTTGCTTGAAATGTGTCAAGTTGGCCTTTAGGTTAGTTAGGTTGTACAACATCATGAAATGATACATTTTTATGATGAACATAGGTTTTAAGTTTTTGTTTTAAGTTGTTAGTGATGATATCGAGTCATATAAAAAGAGTAGATCTTGAGTAGATACTTTAAAGTGACTTAAGGTTTTAAATATAACCATTTTCCAGAAATGATCTGAGTCCGCAGTTATTTTAGTACAAAATTAACAGATTCTGCTGCGGAAACACCTGGTAATTCCATAGCAAAACTGACACTTGTCAAATTAAATGTACTTTAAAATCTGTCTCATTCTATAATGGTTTTCTGCATAATGATGAGTGGTTAATCTCTGAAGGTTTCGAGGTTATGTTGTCAGAGTAGGGTTATCATTCGAGAGTTATGCATGTTTAGCATCAGCCACCATTTGAAATCCATTCCATTTTCCTTTTCAAAGATATCCTCCATTTATCATACTTTGTTTCTTGCTTTCGAAATCTATTACCAAAGCACCTTACTATCATTCACATCTCCAGTAGAAATCCCTTATTATACCAGTCATCCTCTACCATAGCAGCTCGCTGTCATCAAAGGATTTTTGCTGAACAGGTGTAAAAATATAAGGAAAGCCACTGCTGTAGAAAAAGAACGAGATGGCTACACCAAAGAAAATTTATAAAGGGGGTTTTCCATTCAGGTACAAACCTACAAGTCCAAGCTTAATCATGGAAGACCCATATTTTGCTGAGATTTTTAAAAAAGCAGGCTGCATCCAGTTCTGTCAAAGGTTGCAAGGTCATCATAAACAAGTCTCACAAGATTTCGTGATCAATTTCAAAGGCACCTATGCAAAGGTTGGTTGTCTTCATGTTCCAATTACACCTGATAGCATTTATAAAACAAAAAGGATCCTGAGAACCAGAGAAGAATGGTTTAAAGCTAGCAAGTTTAACTTGAAAAGTTATGATGATTATCTAAAACTTGAACATGTAGGGATTAAAATGACTGAAGGGATTCCTAGAACTTGTCTAAGAGATAATTATTCTAAATTATTGACAGTCATACAGAAGTAATTTACATTCGAAGGAAGATTCCAAACAATCTACATGTATCACTTAAAGCTATTGCTTCATTTTACAGGGAAGAAGTTGATAGATATTCCTTTTTACCTCTTTATAAGTCTTGGGAAAATGGTAGACAAAGTGCAAGGAAGACCTGAAAGAAGTGAAACTTCAATTTTTCACCATGGGTTGATGAAATTACTAGTGCTGGAGGAATTAAGTAAATTGAACGGAGACTGGGCATCCTTCTTGTTCATGAATGGGTTTGAAATGGATGTTTTGTCTCCAAGGAAAACTCCTAAGCTCAAAGCTTCTTCTTCAAGGCAAGAGCTGAGTGCCACTACAGAGTTAGAAAGGTATCAAAAAGAAGATTTAAAATCTACAACTAAATATATGGATGAAGAAACTGAATTCATTCAAGGGACAATATCACCTCCAACAACTAGCAAGAAAATTAACAAGCGTGTCATTGATAACAAGACAAAACCTTCAAAAAAAAGGTCTAAAAGGAACATTAAAGAAATTGTCAGAGGAAAAGGCAGACTTGAAGACATTCTACAAGCTATAGACATTGCAGAAACTCTTGTAGTGAAAGCAGCTGTGATAGAAGGATCCAGAGTCAGAAGAAAAGGACTTATAGCCAAGAAATTGGATTTTTCTCCAGAATATTCAGGTTTTATTTTAAAACCTAGAAAGCCTTTTACTAGATCCCATATTTCTGAAACTGTCAATGTTAGAGATAAACAGTCAAAGAGAGAAAGGGAAAGGAAAAAGTCATAGAGAAAACTGAAAAGGAGATTATTGAAGGACAGTTAAGAGCAGTAAGGGAAGAATTAACTGAAACAAAGATAAAAATGGAAAGATAATGGAAATATAGACAAATGATAGATGAGGTTGAAAAGAAAGTGAATCACCAGGTTACTCATTTTGAAAAGTATATTGGAAAAGCTAAACAATTGTTGAAGAAAACACAACCTTTACGCATCATGATGACACACACAAGGAAGAGAAATTTATGGTTACAGGAAGAGAGGAGAAATATTCAAAGGAAAGTCGAGGATTTGAAAGAAAATATGGAAATAATGAAGACACAATCAATCAAGAAAGATTTGGAAAGAGGAACTATGGAGAAAATTGTGAAAACTACTCATGAAGGAACTGTTGGTAAATAAGAAGGTGACAATGGATTATAGATATTTTTTGTCTAATATTAATCATATTTGACATGCAGGTATATTCATGGATCCTTTCAGCCTCAAAATCCAAGTTTTTTCAAGCCTCTGATAAGTCAGGCAATTCCGCAACGTATGCCAAGCTTGAAACACAATTTTTGCTGCGGAATTTCTGAAGAATTATTTTTGGACTTAAGTTACTTAAATCGATAGGGATGAAGGGTTTTGAAGGTTATGTTTAATTTTTTTTGGTCATTTAATATCATCCAATGGTAAAAAATAGCAGAGGATCACTACATATCACCTTTTTTCTTGTGCTACGAAACTAGCTACGAAATTAGCTCTAAGACTCTGTCTTGACAACAAGGTTGATTTTGATGGCTAATTTTAAAAAAGAAGAAGAAAAGAAAAAAGATATTTAAAGCTGCTCCCCATGAGAAGGAAAAAGAGTATTAGATCAGTGGTTTTTTATATGGAAATATTCTGTTAAGTATACAATTTGAAGATATCAGTTCACTGTATTGCCAAATCATCAAACTGACAACTCCTAAATGGTAGGAAGAGCATCATCACGAAGAAAGTTAGAGTATTAAAGTCTTGTTTATGGTTAGCATAGTTGAAAGTCATGATTCCTTTCAAGGAAGATTTGGATCATCTTCAGTTTAAATGTAATAAGTAGGTGTTTGAGTCATAGTAGGACTCTAACTCATAATTTGAAAGGTGTCAATTCTAGTTGTAAAAATATAGTTAGTGGTTAGATTTTGTTAGAGTAACGGAGTTTAATGGTCTAGCCACTTGGGAGACTGAATGTAAAGGCTAGATGCCTATAAGTAGAGAAGACTTCGATGTATCTAAGGTTGGAAAATGTTATCAAAAAAATACTTTTGTAAAGCTCTGGATTGACTTATATATACAGAAGCAGTTTAACTTTTTTAAACTTGAGATTCTCTGTATATTTCAATGAGTTTATATCTTATTTTCGAAATGTTTCCCTTTCATAGCTGTAATGCTTATTACTCAGAATTCATGGTTAGTCATGCTTCGACTTCCTTTAAGTGTTGAACTATGGTCAAATGAGTTTTTGGGTCATATCTTTGGAAGGTTTTCTTCAATGTTTTTAATGCTTATTACTCAGAATTCATGGTTATTTATGCTTTGACTTCCTTTAAGTGTTAAGCTTTGATGAAAATCTCTTAATACTTTCCTTTTCAATACCTTGATGTATCATTACTCAGAATTCATATATCATATGCTCTGACTTCCTTTAAACCTCAATTTATTGGGATTTTCCTGAATGTGTCACTCTTTCATTGGAGTATATACAAGCCTCAGTTTCTATAAGAAGAGCTATTGTTATCTTTATCCCTGTCACTGATTCCATAGCCCAATGGTAGTAAGCCTTACATATTTTCAACCTGTAAAAATACAAAACCAAAAAAATAGAGTTAGCCATCTATCTATATTATTATTCCATATCATTAATCCTTGAGAGAGCCCTCTCAGGTTGAGGAGGCTAAGCCTCAGACAAAATATTGGTTTGAAATAGTTGCACAAGATTGGTTTGATGATCAGCCTATCAGGTCTGATTTTATGATAACACATTCCAAGTCAATGTTGGGAGGATATTTCAATGGATTTTATCATAGGTTTACCTAAGTCTGAAGGAAAGAGTTTCATCATGGTGGTAGTTGATATACTTACCAAGTATGCACACTTTTGTGCATTATATCATCCATTTAAAGCAAGTATAGTTGCTAATTCATTTATGGAAACAATTCAAAAGCTACATGGAAACCCAAAGATTATTGTAAGTGACAGGGATCCCATTTTTACTGGAAATTTTGGACGGAATTATTTTCTTGTTTGGGTACTCAACTAGCTCATAGCTCATCTTATCATCCTCAATCCAATGGTCAAACAGAGATAGTGAATAAATGTTTGGAAGGATATCTTCGTTCGTTGTTTTGTGTGTAGAAGTAGAAAACATAATGAGTCAAGTGGTTTACCTCTCCATTTGAATGGTGGTATAGCCTTCACATCTGCTGACAAAAATGACCCCATTTATGGAACTTTATGGATATCATCCACTATCCATCACATCATCTTTAAGAGAAAATTCTAAGGTTCAAGCAGTAGAAGATAAAATCAAGAATCAACAAGAAGTTCTCCAACTCTTAAAGGATAACCTAAATTTGACACAAAATCGAATGAAACAACAGGCATATCAACATCGCCGCGAGAGAAGTTTTGATGTAGGAGATTGGGTATTTTTACGATTCTTCTATTTTTGGAGTTAGTTTCATAACAACAAGGGATCAGAGTGGACCCCCTCAAAGTACAGGCTATCAAAGAGGTGCGATGACCACAAACCCTCAAGCAACTCCAAATATTGTAGGGGAAAACCAACTTTCTGAGACTATTTGTCCTAGATTACACCACTTGCATGTAGGTATTCCTACGCCTTCTCTGTCAGGATATCCCGTTTAAGTGGGACGATCAAGCCCAATAATCGTTTGAGGCACTGAAAGACACATTATCTTCAACCCCTATAATTATCCCACCAAAAGCATGACAAATATTACACCCTATATATTTCAGGGTCAATATCCGCCTTAGCTGTGGTGTTAATCCAAGACGGACCTGATGGTAAAGAACCCGTAATTTATTACATTCGCAAAAAATTATCAGGCCTTGTATTAAGGTATGAAACCGAAGAAAAAACTGCCCTAGATCTTATACACACTATCCAAAAGATTCGGCACTACATTATCTTGCGAGCTACAACGACCGTCGCAGTTATCAACCCCATGAGATACCTGCTGACCCGCCGTTTGATGAAGCACAAATACGCTCACTGGGTAGTCATACTGCATGAGTTTGACTTACAGTTCAGCTCCCCCAAGTGCAAGAAAGCTTTGATCTTAGCTGCGTTCATCAATGACCTCCCAAGTCAGACTAAAGGATCCCCAGTCAACGACTCACTACCAGACGAACATCTCTTTCTAGTGACGACTGACGATCCTTGGTATGGTGATATCCTCTTATTCCTCCGAACCCAAAAGTTCAATCCAAAGCTCACACGTGATGATCAAAGGTGCACATGCCACCAGGCCCCCCAATACCTCGTCATGGGAGACATCCTTTATCGACGAGGCATCGATACCATCCTATGCCAATGCCTCATGCACGACCAAGCTGTGAAAGCCCTCAATGACTGTCATGGTGGAGCTTGCGGTGACCACCTCTCCGGAATGGTTGCCTCCCAAAAGGTTCTACAGGAAGGATATTTTTGGCCCACCTTATTTCACGACTGCATCACGACAGTAAAAATATGCGAGCGATGTCAACGCTTCACTCACAAGGCAAGAGCACCTCCTGCTCCTCTACACCTGGTCATTGTAGCCGGTCCCTTATGTAAATGGGGAATCGACTTCATGACTTACAACCCCGCGTCGTCTGGCGACCACAAATAAATCATCGTTATCATCGAATATTTCAGCAAATGGACAGAAGCCATGCCCACATATGACAACATGGAAAAAATCGCAGCATGGTTTCTGTTCAACCATGTCATAGCACGGTTCGGGGCGCCAAAAGAGTTAATCTCTGTGTTGGTGTCCCGTGTTTTGATAGATTGGAAAATCAAAAGACAAGGCAACATCAGAACCAATCTTTGGAGTTATAGGATCTAGTCCTCCCGCTCTCAGAGCGGGATCTCTCAAATTATTTGTTTTGCAAAGGTTTATCTTGTGTTCTTTGAGTATAGGTTTTAGACTAGTTATTAAGTCCAAGGGTTTGTTGTTGGCAATATGATGCAGAGTGTTGTCCTTGATGGCAACCTACTTGATAAAGTTGATGGCAACCTACTTGATGAAGTTGTCCTTGATGGAAACCTACTTGATGAGTTATCTTTGGACAACAAACTAATTTTTACTAATGTAAATCTGATGTATCTACAAAGTAGTTCAGATGTAAAGAAGAAAGGAATTCCTGTAAGTGCCAGAGAAATGATGAAAATGGTATGTCACAAAGCATACGTGGGTTTGTAAAGGTGAAGTAGTGTATGTACGCGTAAAAGTACGTACCAAGTAGCGTATGCCTATTTGCGCTCTAAATTTATAAAAACAGGGGAATTTACCATGGTATTGGCACACTGTATTGAGCGCTGGATTATCTATTTGATCCCGTTCAGGAATACCATCAACGGTTGAGTGGTTTTGACTCATGGTATTGATAAAGGCTAAATCTATATAAGGAGAAGAAGATCATAATGCAAGTGTGTGCATAGGTCTGGGTTTTAAAGAATACTTCACTCTGAAGTATATCTGCATGGAATGGGTATCAGTTTATTGATTGATCTGAATTAATAATGCACCTATGAAGAAAATGATGAAGAGGGATCTCTAGATCTGAAATGACTATGTATTTTCTAGATCTACTTATGGAATGTTTAGATCTGTGATCTGGCGAATCTTTGCTGAAGTAAAGGATGAGATCTGAATTGTTTGTTTGATCTGAAGAGCTGCATAGTCCTGAAAATTTATAGATCTATACGCAGGTTCGTGGCAAAGAAAGCGCGTATATACGCGGGTTGGTCTCAACAAAAGCGCGTATGGATACGCAGGTTTGTCTCTGTGAAAGTGCGTATATACGCAGGTTCAGTAAAGTAGCGTATGGGTTTTAGAGAAAGAAAAAATAACAGTTTTCAGTTAGCCCTAAATACTGATTCACCCCCCCCCTCTCAGTATTTTTCCCAACAATTGGAATTAGAGCAGGTCCTTCTGCAGAAGCTTGATCGCTTGAAGGAGATCCGTCGCAATGGGAAGTCATGAAGGAGTATTTTCTCTAAAGCCACCTCTATTCAATGGAAGTAATCTGTTATTCTGGAAGATACGAACAAAAGCATATTTGAAAAGTCTTGGTGCAGAAGTATGGGCAATCGTGGAAGAAGGTTATCAGTATCCGGCAAGTATTCCTACTGATGCAGCAGAAAGGAAGAAATATGAAATCAATGCCAAAGCAGTCAATGTTTTATTAGGAAGCATGTCTGAACCAGAATTTGCTAAAGTGATGCAGCTAAATTCAGCAAAAGAAATATGGGACAAAATCATTCTGAGCTATGAAGGAGATACAAAGGTAAAAAGTTAAAAACTCCAAACTCTCAGAATTGAATATGAAAATTTAAGGATGCATAGTGATGAGAGTATTGCCAGTTTCTTTTTACGTCTAGATGATATCGTAAATCGTATGAGAAGTTTGGGTGAAACCATAACTGATACTACTCTGGTAGAAAAGGTCTTAAGATCTTTGACTTCAAAATTTGAGTCAAAAGTATCAGCTATTGAAGAAAGGCAAGATCTGCAAACTCTTACTATTGTTCAACTACATGGTATCCTGATTGCTTTTGAAATGAGAAAAGGAGGTCCCTCTCAAATCAGAGAAGTTGCCTTTAAGGCATGTGCAAAAGGAAAAGAAAAGGAAGTTGTCAAGGAATCAAGTTATATATCAGAAGAAGAAGAAGCAAATTTTGTGAGAAGACTCCAACCAGGTACTAGAATATTCAGAGGTAAGCTTCCCTTCAATTTTTTTGCTTGTGGAAGAGTTGATCATTATGCTGCTAAATGTCCTTATGAATAAAATCATGATAAAGGGAAACAATTTGAAAAGGGAAAGAGTTATTATACAAATGAAGATAATGATGAAGTGTCAAATGAGGATGAAGAAGATTCTGACCAAGATCTGCAAGTGCTCATGGCAAGGAAGAAAAATAAGAAGGCTACTCAAAGAAAGGAGATATCCCAGAAAAAATGTGCAACAAAAAATGAAGAAGATGAAACAGGTATTGATTGTTGTTCTTGTGATTCACTTTCTTGTGCATGCAATGGTAAAGATAGTGAAAGTAATGTTATGGATCTAGAAGAAGTTCTCAAGATTAAAGTTGAAAATCAACAAAGATTATTTAATGAGAGAGAATCTATCTATAAAGATATGATCTCTAGAATGAATGGAAAGATAAACAAGTATCAAAGGTTGTACTATGAGGTAACAAATCACAGTGAAAGACTTGAAGCAGAAATCATCTCTCTGAAAGAAGATCTGGAAAAATCAAATAAGAAGAATGAAGAACTTCTACAAACATTTGAAGAACAAGAAAATGGGTTGAAGGAAGAGATTTTAAAATTGAATGATCAAGTAGAAGAAGGAAGAAGGGTCGAAGAAAGTATGAAGAATCAATGCCAAATATTGGAGGTTGAGGTAAACATTTTAAAAGGTAAATTAGAAGAAAAAGATAAACTATTGAGGTTTCAAGATAGTACTAAGATTCTGGACAATATTATTAGTAGTCAAAGGTCTCCTTCTGTTAAATTTGGTCTTGGTTTTCATGAAACTGTTAAAGGAGAATCTAGTTCACAAGAAAGTGCTAAAGATTCAAAGGATATCAATGCAAAACCTGAAGTGTTGAAAGAAACAAAAGGTCTACCGAAAATCTTGAACTCTCAAAAGAAATCATTCCCTCCTTTGATCAATAATGTTGAATGCTTTAAATGTCATAATTATGGGCATGTTGCAGCCAATTGCAGAAGCAGATTGTTTCAGTCACAAACAAACAGATTCTACACAGAAAGGTACTCAGGTTTCTTTAAGGGATATTTTTTTTCATGCAGCAAGTTTGGTCATAAAGCAGCTGATTGCAATAGAAGAAAGAATAGAAAAACACATTATGATCCCTATGCTTACTTTTCTGGTCACACAAGATGTTATGCTTGTAACAAGTATGGACATGTAGAAAAATAATGCAGGATGAATAGATATGAGAAATTGGATAATTTCTAGCACACAATAAGAAATTTCAAACAAAGCTGGAAAAGGAAGGAGGACCGGTCAAAAACGTAGGGGATAATATTGACCCTACTACAGTCATCCGCTTCTAAAGCTTAATTCTCATAATGACTGCAGGAGTGATGTGAGATACATTAGAGGAATCAGTAATGTATCATCACAGGGGGAGCAATATATGGTGATTCTCATGGTTGGTTTGGTAATTCTATTTATGTTTATTTCTGACAGTGCATCTGATGTGAAGAAGACAAGTACATGTGGCATAAATTCAGGGGGAGATGGAGTTGTGAATTTTTCTGTATTTCACTTTCCATACGCGGGTTTAAGTAGGCCAAGTCGCGCTCGTATTTATTCACTGTAGGAGACGACGGAAGCATAGTTTGAGGCACAAGCATTAGCCTTGCTGAGAGTAATGCATTGTTGGCATTATGATGGTTCTGAAATATGATCTCTCTCTTGAGTTATTTTTGGTATTGGTTATAAAAATTCATATTTGTAATTTGATGAAAATTTTATGTTGAGACCTATGATGTAAATTGTTATATTCAATCATGTAAGGACTTCTTCAAATTTGTAAACCCACTTGGTTGGGTAGTTGAGTAAAAATGTGTAAACCCGCTTGGTTGGGTACTTGAGTCACATATGTAAATCCACTTGGTTGGATCATTGATGTAAGTTTGAGTCCTTGGTGATAGGAAAGGTCATAGAGTCATGTACTTCATTGAATATTATGTTTGAAGATTTAGCATGAACTCAGGGGGAGCATGGTAACTTCAATACACATAAGATCTCCAGAGCTCTTCTTCCTACAAGAGAAGAGAAACCTTGTTTTGGTTTTGATCCGACCTTTGCCCTTGATGTCAAAGGGGGAGAGTATCATGGTGTTTGACTAATGATTCTAATCACTGTATCTATCTATTGTGGTGATCAAACACCATCATGGTTGCCATCAAGTCCAAAGGGGGAGATTGTTGGTAATATGATGCAGAGTGTTGTCCTTGATGGCAACCTACTTGATAAAGTTGATGGCAACCTACTTGATGAAGTTATCCTTGATGGAAACCTACTTAATAAAGTTGTCCTTGATGGAAATTTACTTGGTGAGTTTATTAATGATGTAAGTCTGATGTATCTACAGAGCAGTGCAGATGTAATGAAGAAAGGAATTACTGTAAGGGCCAGAGCAATGATGAAAAATGGTATGTCACAAAGCATACACGGGTTGGTAAAGGCGAAGTAGCGTATGTACGCGTAAAAGTACGTGCAAAGTAGTGTATGCCTATTTGCGCTCTAAATTTATAAAACCAGGGGAATTTACCATGGTATTGGCACACTGTATAGAGCGCTGGATTATCTATTTGATCCCGTCCAGGAATACCATCAGCGGTTGAGTGGTTTTGACTCATGGTATTGATAAAGGCTAAATCTATATAAGGAGAAGAAGATCATAATGTAAGTGTGTGCATAGGTCTGGGTTTTAATGAATACTTCACTCTGGAGTATATCTACATGGAATGGGTATCATTTTATTGATTGATCTAAATTAATAATGCACCTATGAAGAAAATGATGAAGAGGGATCTCTAGATATGAAATGACTATGTATTTTATAGATCTGCTTATGGAATGTTTAGATGCAACGATCGGCGAAGAGATCTTTCTTTGATAAAGGATGAGATACAAATTGTTTGTCGATTTGAAGCAGTGCATAGTCTTGAAAAGTTATAGATCTATACACGGGTTCGTGACGACGCGTATATCACGGCCGGGTTGGTCTCCAGAAAGCGCGTATGGATACGTAGGTTTGTCTACGTGACGACGTATATACGAGTTTAGTAAAGTAGCGTATGGGTTTTAGAAAGAAAAAATAACGGTTTCGATCAGCCTAATCTTTTGATTCTTCCCCCTCTCGATGTGCACAACATTTGTTTGTTTGGTTGGTTGAATTGATACAACAGAATATGAAAGGTTTAGGAAAGGTAGGTAGAAAGAAGAAGTATCAGCTTCATTGAGAAATGGAGTCAAAAAGAGGTTATGAAAAAATTATCAATGGATATGGGATATCAAAGGGAAAATCTAACTTGGCCACATGATCCTTTGGTTTTGAATGAGATGGACATTAATGGTTTTAGAAAAAAGAAGTTTTAATTCTCAACAAAGGGAATTTTGAAAACATGACTTGAACAATAAAGAGTTATTTGATAGACAGGGCTAACCATGAATTCCATGTTGGCAATATGATGCTGAGTGTTGTCCTTGATGGCAACCCTCTTGATGAAGATGATGGCAACCTACTTGATGAAGTTGTTCTTGATAGAATATGTCTTGATGAACTTGTTAAATGATGTAAATGGAAAGAGATTCGATATGTGCTAGATCTATGATGAAAAGAGTATGTCTTAAGGCATACGCGGATTTGTCGAGGAGAAGTCACGTATGCACGTGGAAAATAATGTGCCAAGTAGCGTATGGGCAAAAGCACCCATAAAGTGCAAAACCAGGGGTAACCACCATGGTATTGACCCATTGTATTGAGTAATGATTTGACTATTTGACCCCGTCCAGGAATACCATCAGAAGTAATGTGGTTTTTACTCATGGTATTGAAAAAGGGTAAACCTATATAAAGAGAAGAAATTCATTGTGCAAATCATGAGTGTGGTGCACATGTCTGGGCTTTAATGAATACTTCACTCTGAAGTATATCTGGTGGAACTTTGCTCTTAATTGATAGATCTGATTCTATAATGTATCTATGAACATAAAGAAGGTCCAAGATCTCTAGATCTTGAAATGGTGAAACTCCTGGATGATTTGAAAAGAAGTGATGAAGACCTGGCGCAAATCTGTTGAAGAAGTTGAAGAAATCTGGGTAAGTTTATTGATCTGGTCTGTTCTGCAAAGTTTATCTTTTATAGATCAATACGCAGGTTTGCCTCATTGAAGGCGCGTGTATACGCGGATCTATTTCAACAAAGGCGCGTATTACCTGTTAGGGTTTGTTTGAAAAGTTGCACGAATGTATACGCGGGTTGTCTTCAGTGAAAGCGCGTATATACGCGGATCCATCTAAAGAAAAGCGCGTATTATATCTGAACTGATGGTTGCTCAAGGTTGAATGTGTTTCTGCATACTTATTCTGAAGTTTGGGTTATCTCTAATATACTGATTACAGTGGTTTCACTGTTCGGTTTGGAAGCAATGGGAAAAGTATGTTTGTTGATAAGTAAAGGGTTGTGTTGGAGCTGTTTGATCCAGTTTGAAAATTGATGAAACGTGGTCTGCAGTGGATCTGAGGGATGAAGCCTTCAGTCTGATAATAGAAACTTCTTTGTCTCAAGCGGAGAAATTTGGGTACTAATATCGAGGGGGTAGTGGCTCCCTTAAAGTCAAAGGCTGATGGCAGTAGGAGTTGGCGCATCCCTTCAAGGATGGTGGTAAGCGAGAAGAAGGTTGTGCCTTACAGGGTGGGTGCATAACGTCTTATTATCGTCACTGCATTTACATGTGAAAGTTTTCTCTATAATAAAATATTGAAGGCTGAGACAACGACAGCGGTGGTTTTCTCCCGACTTGGGTTTCCACCTAAAAATCATGGTGTTCATGTGTGATGCTTTTGTGTGATGTTTCATTATGTTATTCTTCTACTTTCTAAAACATCAGTGAATAGACCATAAAGGATCTAAGTGAAAGAATTAATTGTTAATTACCGGATACGT
>JAXQQM020074975.1:0-12479 GCA_034641835.2 Pinus albicaulis
CAAAACTTTGTTGAGTCTCAAAAATGTTCTCCATATTCATACATATTTCCATTATGTCATAATCATTTAGCTCTTATTTCATAGCCATTTGACCTAAAACCCTACATCAAGTAACCATTTTCATAAGCTCTGTAGAGTAAAGGATCATTTTATTTCCAAGGTATTTATTTTGTAGCCTTGTTTTAAAGTGAATTTATGATTAGAAACTAGAAAATTAACATAGTTTCATATGTCTATATATGTGTTATGAGTTTTGTGACATGTGTAGGTCAAAAGGAAGCTTCTAAAAGACCTTTATGTGGCCTCCCAAAACCAAATTCGAATTTGAGTGGAGAAGATCATGGGATCATAAGGACATGTGTCTCATTTCCTTGTTGTATTGAAACTCTAAGAGGATATGTGTCTCATTTCTTAGTTGTGTTGAAACTCTAGAAAGACATGTGTCTTATCATTTCATATTTTGATTGTAACTCTAGAGATGGAGGGAGAGATTCATGGACTCCCATTAATGAGATGTCTCCTCATATTTTGTATAAATAGGAGAAGCTTTCTCCTATCATAGGTAATGAGGAAGTAATGATGAAGTAGATTTGTAACAAAGTTCAAGATGGAATGGGATGTAGATTTATGAGTTTTTGAATAAAGAAGCTTAGTTCTTTGATGCTATTGTGATCTTATCTTCAAGGAGCTAAGGACTACACCAAATTGGTAGCAGAGGGCCCCTGCTATCCAAGGAGGCTTTTACATGTTTTCTAGATAAGTTGCTTTCAATTCTGTTTTGTCATATTTCCTTACTTAAATTGCTTTATGAAATCATAGCTTTTAGCATAATTTTTCATGGCAGCCCGGGCATTTGCATATCTTTTGACTAATGACATGGAATCAATATTGTTCTTCTGCTAATTTATTTTTCTTAGTTTTTGTTTAATTCCAGTACTGCTTTGTTTATTTCAGTCTTGCACATTTGTTTCAGTAGTAAGATTTAGATGTATTAAATTGCTCATGTCATTTTCAGTTACCTCCGAAAGCCACAGCTGGACTGATGGTGAGGGATTGAAGTATGAGTGTGTAGTTTGATATTAGTTTACTTTCTGCAAGTTAGATATATTAAATTGCTCATGTCATTTTAAGTTACCTCCGAAAGCCACAGCTGGACTGATGGTGAGGGATTGAAGTATGAGTGTGTAGTTTGATATTAGTTTACTTTCTGCAAGTTAGATATATTAAATTGCTCATGTCATTTTCAGTTACCTCCGAAAGCCACAGCTGGACTGATGGTGAGGGATTGAAGTATGGGTGTGTAGTTTGATATTAGTTTACTTTCTGCAAGTTAGATATATTAAATTGCTCATGTCATTTTCAGTTACCTCCGAAAGCCACAGCTGGACTGATGGTGAGGGATTGAAGTATGAGTGTGTAGTTTGATATTAGTTTCTTTTTTTGCAAATTAGATATCAGATTGCTCAAGTTGTTTATGGTTACCTCCGAAAGCCATAGCTGGACTAATGGCGAGGGATCAGAATATAAGTTGATGTAATTTGATTTAGATTTACTTTGTTGCAATTCTTGGATTTATTTAAGCATAGTTTCTTTTGTGTTTAGACAACAGCAAGGATAATTTGGTTTTCATGCTCAATAGTTCACTATTTGATTTATTAGGCTAGCAGCACATTTTCATTTCCTTTCAAGTTTTGTCATTGTATGTTTCAAATTCCTTTTTAAGTTTGAAGTTTGGTAAATCATTATAAAGGACATAATTGCCTTGAATATTCATAACCATACTTGTCTTTTAGAATTTCCATCTCACATTAGGAAACCAACCAAGATCAATAAAAATCCAAAAACGAAAAAAAGTAAGAGATAGGTTATCTTGCACATATAGTGCGCCACACTTCGTCAGCTTACGAATCCCTGGTTGATAATTTATGTTAGCAATTTAGGACACACTAAATTGACCAAACACACTTAGCACCTCCAAAACATGCTAAATGTACAGTATTCGCCCTGGTACCCTCTGCCACACGTCACTCTTTCTATAGCGTCGCGTCCCTCTACCCAAAGCCATTCACCGCCCTCACTTCGTGTGAAAAACACCTTACCGCATATCGCCAAAACCTAAAACCACTACTTTTTTCAAACATTCCAAAGGCCTATGCCTTTTGATAAGCCTCACAGCCATCATGAACTAGTACAACACATCAAAAAATCCTGAAATCCATAAAACAACGCAGGTTTTTAACTAACCAGTTTGTTGGGTTGTACAGGTAATCATAACAGAAATGCTTGAATTGCATTATGAGGTCCCAAAACCATTCAAACAAAATCTCTCGGTGACGATCCAACAAGTTTCGTTCATCTAGAGGGACTAGGACCATAAGATTAAGCATAATCATCAATGGATCATGACCATTGATGGTTATTCAAAATATTCTAGATGCAAATGAAGAACACCGTAAAAAATATTATGACAGTGAGAAGTTAAAGGATTAAAGATCAAAGATCAAAGGTAGGAAAGAAGGATTAAAGACAACAATCAAAGAGAAAAGGCATGTTAAAGGAATTAATGGAGAAAAAGCAGGCTAAATCAATTAGACAGACATCAAGAGATAAATCCAAAACTTTAAAAGCCAAATTAGGGTTTAAAGATAAACCAAAGGTGGGTTAACACAGAAGGCAGATTTGAGTGCTCAAGCAAAACAACATTTACTTCCTCATCAAACAAATTGCCACCTATAGCCTTATTTTACTCAAATAAAGGAAACCACAGTTATTAAAACAGTCAGAGATATTTCCCATCTACTCAACAATTATTGTAAAAGTTAATGAAAAAGCCTTAAAGTCAAAAATATCCTAAGAACTGGCTCAACGATTAAGTTAGAAGTTATTATTTCAGTCATTCAGTCACAGATATTTTTCCTTGGGCCTTGCATGGACTCAAAGGTCAAGATAACATTTAATTTGTAATAACTACAGTCTGAAACCCTGGCTTAGTATTACCTCCTCATTTTGCAGATAAATACTGCATGTATTGTTCATTTTTATTGTAGGTTGGTTACTTGGTGATTGTTGAGCTAGTTGGTGAGCTGCTAGGTTGGATTTGATAATACTTTGAGCTACAAAGATCATTGCACTGGAGTATTGTAACTATTTTGGATATCAATAATATAAGCATGTTCAGAGGATTCATGAACTATGTTAATGGTGATGTCATCCTTATTTTTAAAATTTTCCCTTATTTTTTCCATATTGTCCATTTCTCTGATAAAGGAATAGAAAATTTAGATTAAGATATGCTGTCCTGGAACCTTAATTCTTTCTGCTTTCTTTCATCTTAATGTTTTCTTCTGCAAGGCCTGATTAGAGAATACTTAATTGCTCTCTAGTTCCACCTAGCTTGTTGCCTTGAAAATGATTCAGTAGAGTCCAAAAAAAGAAGTCTATGGTATGCCCTGTCCTTTGGATTTTCCTGAAATATTATTTTCTAGGTCTTTCTTTGAAGTTTACTTAGTAGAGTTTAGCCAAAAAATTCTATGGTTTTCCATGTCCTTTGGTTTTGCTTAAACTGTTGCTTTAGAGATATTTGAAGTTTGAATAAAGAATTCTTAATTGCTCTTTAATTTCATTGATTGTTATCTTGAATGTTTTCTTTATCTGAAAGTAATCCTAGGATTGCTGGATTGTTATCTTAAGGTTTTTTTAGTAGATTCTGGCCAAAGAAGTTTATGGTTTTCCCTTTCCTTTGGTTCATCTTAAATAGTTACCTAAAAGGATTTTCTTGTTGAAGTAGGGTTAAAGGATTATTAATAGCCCTTTATTTTTACTCATTTCACAACTTACTGTCATTTCATATTCCATCTAATCTAAATAGATCCACTCGATATAGTTAGCTTGCCCTATGAAAACCTTTGCAGAGTTGATGAAAAATTAAATCCTTTTATGACTCCATATCCCAATGGATTAATGCTACCCACAGACTATCTATTCAACTGAAACACTCAATCAATTGATCAACCCAACCATTCTATCAATCAGTCAAAAAAAAAAACTATCCTTGAACCTCATAAATAGCCTAAAATTAGAAAACGTAAGCTTAAAGATAAATTGTTTGCAAACACAAGCATAGAGAGAGCTCTCTGCATGTTCAACAAGGCTAGGTCCTTGGACTACAAAGTGGTTTGATGTGCTTCCCTACGAAATGTTTCTTGCCAATCTTGCAAATCACGGGGAGCCAACATAATGGTGACCATACTCGGGATGATAAGTAATAAAATAGCTTATATAGTTATTCCAGAAACCCAGAAAAACCCTGTCAAACTTAGAGGAATGAAGTGTTAGCCAAAAATAGTATTTGGTTGATGATGGTGGATAGTAGCCAACCTCAAAACAATTAAAAATCATCCGCCTGGTGACTCCACTATTTTTTAGTAGGCCTGCTGACTCCACTAGTTTTCTATAGACTCCACTGGGATATTATTGAGAAATATTGATAACATTTGACCTCAAAGGAACCCAGTCAAGAATAAATTGTGGATTAAGTATTTATTTCACATTTTGGTTTTTTTTTTAAACTATTATAAACATTTAACCTCTCTGAAACTTTGGGTCCAAGACCTGGCTCCTAGAAGAATCTCTACCAGATCCCATCCTGACCCAAACCCTCCTGCAATAGTTGAAAATCCTAAAAGCATCCTTAGGAAGTCTCCTAGATCTAAAATCCCAAATATTAGCAGACCTATCCACAAATCAAGTTCCCTACCTGAAAATCTTAAAGACTTGCATAATATCCTATCTGACTCACCCCTATAACAAATATTGTTTAGGACTAGATCTTAGAGTTGGATAACCCAAATAGTTCTAGACCCATACACCTTACAGGAGAATCCTATTGTACTAACTTCAACCCCCATCCATATTCCCACTATTCATCCTCCTCCATTTAACCCTCCTCCTCCTTTTGTACACCCTTCTCTTGTTAAAACGCCTTTATTTCCCCATCCCCTAGCCATGGCAACATGGTATGCACCATTACTCCTACCTTTTCCCTTAGTGGTTCTACCACAGGACTATCAGTCCAAGATTCCCTTATATGATGCAAGTAGTTCTACAACTGCTCTATTACATGTGGATAGAATGAATGATTATTTTGACAGACAAGAGACAGATGATTAAACTCTTAAGCTAATATTGTTTGCTCAAATTTTAAGGGTATAAGCAAGAAAATGGTTCCAAGGCTTAACCACTAATATTATACATGACCTCACTATTTTTCATCAATTATTCTTAAGAAAATGGGAAGTAAAAAAAAACCCTATCCAGATCTTATTAGAATATGAAAAAATTAAGATAAATGTAGGAGAAGGTGTCCAATATTACTGCATTAGGTCCAATAGTGTATACAATGCCCTACCTCCTCACATAAAACCTCCACAAGGTCTAGATTTAATGAAATTCCCAGATGGTTTTGACCTAGAAATGGCTTACCAACTAAGAGAAAGACACCCTCTTACATTAGAAGATATGTAGAGGGGTGCGATAAGTGTAGAGGCAAATTTGATTTCCAAGAGGGCTAGAATAAAAAATAAAAAAAGAGTCACATATAAAGAAGACGCTGAAACCCCAACATCTGATTCTAAATTTATCACCTTGTTAGATCCATGGAAAGTATTATGGAAAGAGTAAGCATGAATGAGAGATCTTATTCGAGATAAAACCAAACAGCTCCTCAAAATAGAAACCAAAACCAAAACCAAAACTTTAGAAGAAATCCCCCTCAAATAAGACAAAGAGAAAAAAGGGAACCTGATCAGAAAATCAGACCTCCTTTTCAAGAAAACTATGTTGATGAGGATGAGGGGGAAATTGAAGAACCATAACATATTTAAATCAATTTGATCTGAGTCAATAATGAGGATATTGTTTTCCTCACTGAGGAAGAGAAAGGAATATTTTCCCCAACTCAATTTGAAGAAGAAATCCTAGAACCCAAAGACTACAAACAAGGCTTTGAAAATGCCATCATGGAAGTACATAGGCAGTATGACCTCAGAAGCAAGAAAACCCAAGACACTCTCGAGAGAAAGAACCCATAAATTTCTACTAGGAAGATCCCTGAAAATTTTCCTAAAAATACAGTAGAAGATCCAAACATCGTGGTTGAAAATTTTGAGAAAAATAGAGACAAGAACAACCAATATGGTGGTAACCAAAGCAGCATTAGTACATCAACTAGTAGCCCTAACAAAACTGTTTTAACTGAGACTTCAAATAAAAATCATCAACCTGAAATTGTTGTAAAAACAATGTGTGATAAAACTGATTCAAATCTATTAAAAACTCAGAAATCGTTCAATATATAGAATGAAATTGCCAAGATAAAAATATCCATAACTTTGCCTCAATTAGTTACTCAAGATGTATATAGATCCCAAGTTTTGAAAGCTTTGAACATATGAGAAAATATTGATTCTACAAATTGAAATGATGACAAACATGAACTTCTATTTGGACCAGAAGTACAAGGTGAATTTCAAGAAAGAGGTGTCCCTCTATTTTATGTCAGCTTGAACATCCATGAAAAAACCCTTCACAATGCCATGCTAGATTCAGGAGATTCGCATAACCTCCTGTGTAATATCCCCAAAGAGGGACTGCTTAACCATCCATGCATAAAAAAATCATTTTTAGAAATATATGCTATAAATAACAAAATAAACTCTTGAATACTTTAGATCAATTAATATAAAACCTAAATCCAAGAATAACGCTGAAACAAATCAAACTAGGTGGGTTAAATAGACCTCCCACACCTAGGATTGCTAAAATAGGCTAAAACCCCAAACACCGCAACACAGGAATTTCTACATAAAAGAGACTGCACAGATTAATGATTGTTTGTACACATAAATAGCAGAGGAAAATATATCTAAGATTATATTTAATAATATGGCTCAAACATAGAGATCTAGTCTCCTCATTATAAAATCTAGAGAACCTGAGAAGGGTTTCTAGGAATGAACTCAAATACAAATGGTGATCTTCAGCAACAAGAATGAATAAGCACTTGAAACTAAGGCACATGAGTATAGAAAGCTGAAAGAATGTAAATATGATGTATATATGATCAAAGGTCTTCCCCCATGAAAGGATGAACCTCTCAATCACAGGAAAACTCCTAAAAGGAACCACCAGATCCACTGTCAAAACTTCCCTCCAGAAATGTATTGAACTACTACAAAAGATCTAATATCAGCAAATAACCCTCCAAACTAATCCTACAATAGAAGGAAACCTCCCTCCTATGCAAAACCAACTCAGAAAGTGGATTGCTCAACCCTCCACTGCAACACCCTGCAACTCAACACAACCTCCTGCAGAAACTGTGCTAAAAATGAAGACTGAAGCTTGGCACCAATGCTAGATGTGTTGAATGATAGATTAGGGCTCTCCCAAGAGCTACTTAAAGGGAAGAGAAGGGATTCTTGAGCAGGAATACCTTAGTGCTAAACAACACCAGCAATCTCAGCTAAACAGCTAGAGAGAGCAAAAGTCTAAGCAGATATAAAAATAAAATTTAAAGCTAACCCCAAGTGGCTACCATCATCTTCCTTATAAACTAAGTGAGCCTTCTCACCTTGGATCCCACTAAATAGGGTTTCCACCATCACACAAACAATCTCCCTCCAAAACTGCGGTGTGCCTTGTAATGTTCCAAATGGGAAAAATAGGCTTAGTAGGGAATATATTAAGATATTCCACTATGGAATCACAGAAGCATGGAAAACACACCAGAAAATTCTAAACTAGAGATAGAATAGTAGGGCATTTACTGGTTATATCACCTCTAAGCAGAGGATGAAAACTAGAGGCTTCATGTCCCGTTCTAGACTCTATCTATAGAAGACTGATTAAAAACAAAAAGTGTGGGAATGAAAAAAATCCTCTTAGATTTTTCTACCCTTGGGAACCTTATATCTACAGATCTAAAGAATGGCTCCAAAGAGAAGCAAAAACTAAACAAGTGAGAAGCACAAAATTCCACTCTCAGGAAAATCTGCAATAGGCTCAAGGAGGACGCTGTATCAGCAAGCCACTATTAAAATAACGTAGAACAGGGCTAGGTTCCCTTATTTCAGGCTGTGTGGGACCTCCATGTAGAGTTTCAGAAAAAATAAATGAGTTTATAGGGCTTAAACAGATCTCCCACAATCAACACTAGCTGAAAATCAGCTAAAGGAGAGAGCTGGGTTAATGGAGAAACCCTCCTTCTGGAATTGCACAGTTTCTGCTGGAAGACACTATAAATCAACCATGAAACTCATATTATAGTATGGCAGCAAGAAATTAGATCCATAATGAAGTTCCTTTGTAGAAGCATTGAATTTACATGAAGCAAGAGCAAGAATCTTTCATAAATTATAACAGAAACACTTGGAAAAGCTGCAGGAAGACTTGACAACATCCTATATGAGGAGATTCAGCTGCTGTAGGTTAAAAATAAGATCTAAAACTGATAAATGGCTGAAACATCAGATCCATACCATATCTAGAAAGTACTCAGCCTTCTTAACAAGATCCCCTTGGGGTTTTATGAAAATAATGCATAACAACTTGTAAATATAGCTTTTAATACACTGAACTGTAGAAAACTTGAGATATTTATGAAGATGGATTTCATTACATTATATATCAGATCTGAATGTGAATATATCAGCAAACTACTTTACAAATATTCAAGGGAGAGGCAAGCCTCAATCATCAGGAAGAAAGTACAATGAGAAATCTAAGCAGCAGTGAAACATGTACATAGAAATAACACAGTTCCCTAAGGAGACAGTGCAGTAGCTTAACTAAAATGTCACAACAGATAAAATTACAGATCTGAAATCAAAATGAGAGTGAGATCCTCTTCTAGGTGGTCACAAGACACCTTCCCTAAGAGAAATCTCCTCTAAACAACTAGATCTTGCAGATCTAGTTCCCCCACTTGCTACAACTCACAAACAGCTACAAAACCCTCAACAGGACTAGCACTACTATATATATGTAGCTTGGCTATAATTCTGGATAGTGGAGAGATGCATCACAATCTCCTCCAAAGAGCTACTCCATGGAAGGAGATAGGATTCCTAAACAGGAATTCCTCTTCCCTTAGGCTAAACAGACAAGAGACTTGATTTGCTGCAACAGCTTCTCAAAATTCTTCAACAACCTTTACTTGTTGCCTCTCCTATTTATAACATGAGGGCTTTCCAAAACCCTAAACCAAATTCTTCAACTTATCCCCTTTCACACATGTGATCCTCTTCTAGAAGTACGTTGTGCTTAATGGATAAGCTTCCCTCCAAATTGCGCTGCAGGTGGGGCCAAGTTGACCCATGCAAATGAATTTCCCCTTTTCACACTTAGGGGTGTTTAATATAATAGCCCAGATTTTTCCTCTTTCACATTGGTCATGTACTTATTCTCAACTTAGGAGTTTAATAAACCTCCTTCACATACTTTTATTCATGAATAAAACAAACTAAAAGTAAAATGCAATGTTCCCACTAGCTACAAAAATTGGAAACATTACAGTCTCCCCCGGCAAAATGTTGGTTGCCCTCAAGCAACTCTTATTGTAGATGCAAACCATCCATTCCCTCCAAATGGAATCCAGATAAGGAAGGCTTCCTCCATTTGCTGCAATAGGTTATGTATGTTTGGTTCCAAAGCTGTCTTCTACCCATGCATAAGATGACTTCCAACGGTGAAGTTAGATGTCCTTTCTTCACCATGAAGCACAAGATGACCAATACTTGATGTCCAACACCATAAAAAACACATGAGAGACATGATGTAAGGTAGCTCCTCCCATAAAGGAAAAGCTCCATCATGTAGAACATTCCTCCATCCCATGTTTGTGAACTTGAATAAGCATTGCTATACCTTCAGTCTTAGCCCTATTGGCCTTGTTGGATTCAAAGAAGAAGGAAAGGAGTAATATCGGTAAACAAAATATCTCAAACCATATTCTCCCAATAATTAACCACCATTGCAAGGCTATTTTCTACCATCCTCCATCTCCTCCATGTAAGATGGACAAGCCATGCTTCCCAAAAGATGACGTGCATGCCTTTCTTTGCTGCAACTTTTCTTTGGTACATAAGGCATGAATCAGAAAAGTATGAGTCATGGGGCAGTCACCATACTCATTCAAAGCACCAAAGAAACAAGTGATCTTGATGCCCTCTTTCCTCCTCATGTGCATCATGAAACCAACCCATGCTAATGGACATATGATAAGTCACATCAGCCCAATAGAAAGTACCATCATCAATGCACATCTTGAGATAGTCATGCCAGATTTTTCACCATGCAAAACACATAGACATAGGAGATGTCATGTGGTGGCCATACCTTTTCAAGTGAAAAAAAGTTTTACATGCCTTCTCTTGCTGCAACATAACATTGAAATCCAAGGCATGATTTAGAAAATGATGAGCTATTGAGTAGCAACCACACTCACGCAAAACCATCCATGGCAATAAGGACTTTGCAGCCTTCTTGCCTCATCAACATGTGGATCTTGGAGCAACAACACAATGATGAACATGTAAAATGTTTCATCAACATAGTGCAAGCAAGCTCCCTCATACCATATTATGTGGGAGTCATTCCTCCTCCCAAACCATAGTTCATGCATGAAATATACCTCCAACAGAAATTCTTGTAGACATATGAGACATACTTCAAGCATAGGTGAATATATGGACATAAGATTTAACTTTGTGATGTCCAACTCTCCTTCTAACAACCACATCATCCATGCTTCCTCTTCATATAATATACTAATGATGTACCAAGCATGAGATAAGAGAATGAGAATCTTTGTGTACAGAACATGCTCACCCCAAGGCAACCAGCATTTCCATGCCTCCTTATTCATCTCATGACCATTCTTCAAGGCATAGATCAGAAAAATAGGTACCTTTAGAGAGTGCTAGGAGTATCCCAAAGGAAACCAGCGTAACCAAGCTTGATGGTCCATATATGTTTGCAAGTGATCATGTGACCCCTTGCTCACCATCCTCATCCACTCACTCAAATATGGAAGTTGAGTGATGTGCTGAAAAATCATGGAATTCTCCATTTGTAGAATACCATCTCCCTAACCCACTGAAGAACTTTGCATCTCATGGAATACTGAAATGGACCTCTGTTATGATCTCTTATTGAGACCTTATCCTTATGTATGGTCTCCCAAGACCAATGAAGCTTTGAATCTGCAGAACCTCGAACATGCTCCAAGAACGATGAAGCCTCTTTGTCACAGTCACTAAGTGACAACGCAGTAGATCTGCAAAGTGATGCATGTACTGTCTCAAATAAAATGTCATTGTTGATCTCAAAATCAACCATTGAACATAGGATAGTACAAATACCTTTCTTGAGACCCTACATATCAACCCATGAGATTGAATGCAGCTCTAAAATGATGCATAGGGATAGCCTCCAATCTCATCCTTGATTAAATCAAGGGTCCTCTATGCCGTGACATGTCTTTGATTCAAATCAACACTTCAATATAACCCTTGGATATGCATGGATCTTGAAATAATATGAGCTAAAATATCATGCATACCTTGGATCAACTGATATATGGGAACCTCTTGATAGAACACAAGAGTTCCTCCATCTGGATCAACGATGCCTCCAACTACTTGTAAGAATGATGGCCTCCTTTCTTCAAGTATACCAGCGCTGGAATCTTTCTCCTCCTCCTCATGCATCTCTTGATTCATGCATGGGACCCCATAAGATAAGAACTCAAAAATACCTTGCAAAGATGCAAGTGCCTCTTCTCTAGATACAAGTTCCTTAGCAGCAGATAGTGAAAATGAAGATCTCTTTCCCAAAGTGACAAGATTTGACATTCTCCTTTGTTCCCTTGGGAGATGTCCCTTTGTAGCTCTTCTTTTCCTCTCCTCTTCAAACTCCTTGAGATTTTCTTCAATATTCTTCAATGCTTGAAAAAGAAGCAATGAGATATCTTCTTCAGTCATTCTTTCTGTCTTGTGATAACAGGAAGTGTATGGCTCTTCCTCTCCATCTTGAAACCCTTTAGGAGTTTCTTTGCATCTCTTTTCTTCATTGCTATACCTCTCACCTTCTTCAAAGAAAGTTGGCATAGTGGATCTATGAGGAGATCTTGGATCCTCTGGTCTTCTATTTTGCTGATAGGAAGTGCTAGGGCTTCCTTCTTCTTCTTGAAATCTCATGCAGCTCTTACTGCAACTTGCTTCTTCTCGAAACCCTCTAGGAGTCTCGGTGCTTCTTCTCTTTCTCTTCTGATTCAGCTCTTGGGACAGGCCCTTTTTAGATTTGAAAAATGATGAGAATAATCCCATCTGATCCATCAACTATTATCTGCTTCTGCTCTTTGATTTACTGGTATCTTGATCCCTTAGGGTGTGCCAGAGATCATGCTTTGACACAAATGT